>PNEQ01001197.1:18575-34087 GCA_003012365.1 Medauroidea extradentata
GGGGGGGGAGTGCCGGAGATGGCTGCGCGCGCATGCACCGATCAATACCACAGCCACAGCAGCTGTCTTCTTCAGCGCGTCAGCTTGCTCTGCCTTGAGACGGACAGAAAGATAATCGCGGGCGTGCACTGTGACGTAATGTTATCGCTCACTTAAAATATTAAACTTACATGTCAATGCATTAAAATATTTTGTTCAGGACAAAGAAAATGTAGCGACATGGCTTCCACTCTACTAAAAGTGTACTATTAATTAGTTAATTAATTAGTTAACAGCATAGTCGTAGCTGTTGTACAAGCAAACGTTTAAATTTACTAAAGAGTACACAAGGAAAAAAATCATGAAAAAACTACAAGTACACTAGTAAGAAATTTACCAGATATAATATCCAACAAACGTGATAAATTAGGCAGATCATTTGTTTACTATTATCATTGCGTTGACGGGACACTAAACAAACACACAATAAAAGAAAGTCTGACACATTAAAGGGCCGAACAACTGTTTCCTATTTTTTAAAAAAGTCCTCCGCTTACAGGCATGTTTTGTGCTCTAAGTTGGCCGAACCATTCCAGCACACCTTCCTCCAAATTGGCATGCATCTTACGCCTTAGTTTTTTTACGTTTTCATTGCATCCTTCCTTCTGCACTGCATTTACGATCTCGTCCATCATTTTTAAGATTATAAACAATGTTGATTTCGGGATGCTGAACTACCGCGCAATCTCTGATTTCGGCTTCTGTGTCGATTAAAAATCAAACCTAATAATCGTAACCAAATCGAAAGCTAAAAGAACTGCGTGGGTCAACAATATTCGTTCGCAAACTCAAACCAAATAAATTACAAATTGAAATCGTGAAAATAAGCGTAATAAGTCGTCATAAATTGTAAAAAGCCAAGAGAAATCCAAAAGTTGCACAATAAAGTTGTTATAATAGAGCAAACAGAGAGCGTGTTGCGTATCCAACAGCGACCGAGAGAACACTGGCACGTGAACAAAGGTGGAGAATGCCGAGCGCGCCGGGTATTCACGTGAGGGGAAAGGAAGATAAAAATACCGTTACGGCTGGAGAGAGGAAGGATGAGTCACCGCTTGCCGCGTGCAGTACAGTTCTCCCCACTAGAAACACAATTTGAAATAAAAAAAATTAAAAAATCACGGTTTCCCAAAAATGGGTCGTTATAGACAGGTGGTCGTTATAAAGAGGTTTTACTGTATAATGTTTACCATTTATCAATGTAAACATTCTAGGTGGGCGGAATGTTGGGACACATGTATATAATCTATGTTATAGGCCATTCAGGATAAAGTGAGCACTGCATAAAGTTTTCTTTCAACCGTTATACAATTATGTTTACTAATTTTGATATGAAAACTTCCATGTAACTAAAAACCAGTGTAAAGGTTTCAACACTCTCAAAAACTAACATATATTGGCCCAATAAAATATATCATTAATTAATTACAAATTCTGCTGAGTGCTCAGTTTATAGTGCCCAATAAAATATATCATTAATTAGTTACAAATTCTGCTGAATGCTCAGTTTATAGTGAACAGTCTATAACTTCATATTATCTGAGCTCAAAGTGTATGTTTTGTTTTGATTATTCTTTGGAAAAGCAAGCGAATGTTGTTTATACTTTTATAAAAGGAAAATACAGTCCACTGCAGTTCAATTTAAGCAATTATTAATATTTGTAGTTATCAGTAGTGAACAGTGACATTCACCACAAAAAGTGACTTTTAGTGGCAAAAGTGACAGATTTTGAGGCCTGCTATCATTTTTGGCAGTCTGATTTTTAATAGCAGAGATACTAAACAAGGTAAACAGTTGGCCTACTGTTATTATAGTGGATTCTCTATCCATCGTTTCTCACAGGACTGACAAAAAATTTCAATACATGTGGGTTTTCAATGGATGTGGTCTTAAAATGCTGTAAAATAAAGAAATGGGCCCCAGAATGTGTTCCATGGATGCAGATATTTCAATCCATTAGGTTTCAATACATAGAGAATCTACTGTATTTCCATCCCATGTATCATGTCAATAACCTAAAAAATTGCTTATTATGAAAACATTTGGTTATACCGACAACTCAAAATTACGATAATGTATTGTGCTATTATGAACTCTCATACTACAGGATTCCACTGTATTCATGATAAAGCAAACAGTAACTCAAAAGTTAATTTACTCACCTACAACATTACTCAAGATGGGTTTAAAACAATCCCTTTCAAAAAGCAGTCTCACTCCAAATATCCTTTCAGGTATACAAAAACTATCTCACACTTGAAGTACACCATACACACTAAAAACAGGACATAAAAGCTCTTGGACACATCTAAAATAAAGTTTTTAAATTGCTATACTTCAAAATTTACTGAATGTACACATGTGAAACTATCATAAAGGAGTACATTGAACACTGACATGATGTTCCGCTACAAGAACAATGCGTAGTCTCTCATAGGTCTCGCAATAAAAACTATTTGACAAGAACTAAGCATAGTAGATCAGGCTTGCTGTGCTGAGGCAATGCCAGTGTCGTCCTTTGCGTTTGCTTACTGTTGTGTCATGAAACTGTAGGCAGGCCGTACCACTAAGGCTCAAGTTATCTGCATTACAGACCCTCGGTAAACTTTCTAAAGACAACGCTGTGCAGCCTGGCAGGTAAGAATATAGCTTCCAGCGGGACCTCTCACCTCTCTCCTCCCCCTCCACCATAGCCTCATTCTCCTTGTCCGTCCTGCCATGAGAGCGTGGGTACACAGGTGCGGGGGGTCGTTTCTTCAGGCTGCTGGACGCTGCGTGCCTCAGCACTCGCAACCTCAGCTCTGGACTGTGCAAAGAGTCCTTGAAGATCTCCTGTACCCTGCACAATCACCATCCCAAACACTCGCAGCTGCACTCTTCACATATACTGTACATATCTACACAACAAATCTCACATCTACATTACCCATCTTGCACATCAAACTATGCTGTCAAGCCCTCTCACCACTCCAGCGAAACTTATTTACATATATCTTATTTTAGAATTATATGAATTTGGTTGTTAAGGGGGCGCCTTGCCTAGAATTTTACAGTATTCGCTCATGTACCCCTAGCACCAGTTTTCAGAAATTTAGATTAAAAAAAATTAGGGGTACGCAGCTTATATAGGCAATTTAATTTGTATTCGAAGTTTGCGAACTATGTGGGCTCTGGAGTTCGCAGGTGGCTAGAAACGCATGCACACAGACATGCAGGCGGAGGAATGCCAATGTACAGTTAGTCGATTACTACCGTATTTACTCGCATAATGGCCGCCATCGCATAATGGCCGCACCACTAATTTGAAAGGCCTAGAGCAGTATTTTAAAAACTCCGAATAATGGCCGCACCCCATATTTTTCAACATGGGACACAATACAGTAAAACTCTGTTAAGACGTTTACCAAGGGATCAGGTTTTGCTATGGACTTCGCCGAGAAAACATCTTAGCCAGAATGGCAAAAATGTGATCTCCAAAACGCGACCGTTGCAAACGTTCGTCGATCGGAAGCGCGGCAAACCGACACGCAAGACTAGATCCTTCATTTTTCGTGCCTATTAGACGTGGCGGCAGAACCGAGCATCTAGGTACCAGACACGATGAGTCACGCTCGCTTGTTGATGCGCTGTTGCCACAATGAGTCACGCTCGCTTGTTGATGCGCTGTTGCCACGATGAGTCAAGCTCGCTGGTTTACGCGCTGTTGAAACGATGAGTCGCGCTCGCTGGTTGATGATGCTCTGTTGTTAAACGTAACGGCGTCTGGAGAGTTGTAACGTTTTAAGCGTGAATCGGATTTGTTTATAAACTACTTCACGGGAAATAATAGATTACATGTAATGGACTGTAAAATGTAAACATCTTATGCGGGATAATTTTGAACGACTTTAATTGAGTGATGCACATGAATGGATTAACAAGATTTTATAGTCTCTTAATTTTTCCATGTTTACTGTACTATACACCGACAAAATCTTTTTCTTTATTTTTGGAAAAATTGTCATGCTATGAACGAGTAAGTATAAAAAAAATGTACATTTGTTATATTCTACACCATACAAAATTTAGAAGGTATTTTTTTGAAAACCCCTCATAATGGCCGCACCCCATTTTTTGGGCCTAAAATTTGGTCAAAAAAATGTGGCGATTACGCGAGTAAATACGGTAGTCATGTGTGTAGGTGGCATTGTTCTCGGCATGTAGCTGATAAGTGTTTTTATAGTGACTACGTACATAACTATTTTGGTAGTTCTTTGATATATCTAAATGACCATGTCAAAACGATTATGTTCATTTACAGTGGGTGAGAAGCTGGACGTAATTAAGGAGGCAGAATAAATAGGAACTTATGCAGCAGGTCGTAAGTACGGCATCTCAGAGTAGTGTATTAGAGATTGGCGCAAAATAAACAAGTTACAGGACAGCAACGTCAACAGAAGCGGTTGACACCCCGTCATTACGATTCATGTTTTTGTGCTTGTCCCCCGAGCTTGTCCCATTTAAGGTTATGGCCTTTGCAGGCACAGTCACTGTATTGAGTATGTAATTTTTCCCGATGCCTGGTATCTATAAATATTAGTTTAATTATATTACCTTACTTATGTAAATTAATCCAGAGTGGAAACCACATGTTTGTGATGTACAAGTATTTTGCACTGTATGTAAACAAACAAACAAACTTTGTTGATGGACACGTTTTTCGTGCGAACTTAAAAAAAGTGTAAATAATATAAATAACGAAATGTAAAATAAGCCTAGTGAAATTGTGTGCGTAAATTCTTGTACATGTTCGGTATTTACGAGTGGTATCATCATGAGCACGTTCGTAGAAATGAGAGATTCACAAGCAACAATCAACATACCGTGCAAAATTATATTTTTAAAATTACAAGTAAACATAATAAATATAAGCGCACGTGATAATCATCTTTCAGCGTGACAGAGTGAACTACGCGAGATATGGCAACGGTGAAAACGCAGATGCATCTGGCAACTCTGCCGTAACTTGCTCGACTCGACCTCGATTGTTATTGACGCCATCTTGGTACTGCACGAAAGCGAAAGTGGCACGAGGACTGAGTACACAGCATCGCTTGCGTCATCTTGGTTATATTATAATGAACGGCATTGCAGAATCAGTTTCAAACTCACTATGATTTTCTTTTCGTTGTGTGTGTTATACTGCAAGAAGTTAATTTAAAAAGTTACGTTTACGTTACTTAACCTAGTTGTTTGTAGAAGAAAACATTTGGATCTCTTTTTGAAAGCCTGGATTTGAAGTTACACTACCCAGCGTAACCCGAGTAAGTTCATAAACTTCATGTGTCGTGTTTTTATACGTTAGGTGTTATGATTTCTTAACGATAGGTTTTTATTCTAGCAAAATTTATGTTGGAATGGATAAATAAGCTGAACTCCTACTAAAAAACTGTTATTGTTGCTTTGACTTCGCTACTTCAGAACATCAGAAGGTAGGTAATATGGAACAGCCGCGCGTCTTTTGTTAGCGCATTCATAAGATCTTATTGGTGCAGCGTTTTTCGTTCCAGCCAATCACAAGTGTGCTGGCAGTGCTGTTCGTTTTAGTTGCTGCCTCCCCCGCCTCGCAAGACTTCCATTTTTGTTTTGTTTTGTTTACCTTTTTGTCGCACTGTAGCGAGTTAAAATGGAAAAGTGGTAACAAACAGCTAATGAAAATCTTGAAAAAAATCATTATTGAATGTTTCTCCTAATAAACACATGCCTATCGTTTTTGGCAGTCTTGTTTTATAATAGCAGGTATACTAGCCAAGGTAAACTGTACTGTTATTCCTATCCCACATACGTCAATAACCTAGAAAATTGTTTGTTTATATAAACATTTGGTTCTTACGAAAACTCGTAACTACAACAATTTTTAAAGCTGTTACGAACTCTCGTACTAACGGGGTTTCACTGTATATAATTTTTCTTTCTACGACAATTTTCAAGTGGGACCTGACTGTAAATTTACGTTAATTTCCAGAGAGTGAAGAGTGTTGTTTTAAGAAATATGTGGGTGTTGAGGTGGCACGCCTGCTTTAGAGCCGACAGACACGCCCCCGCCGCCACCTTACCACCCACCTAACGGAACTTATTCCCTCCCAGACCCCCTAACTTTGGGTATACAATGGGCGCCTCTCGCCCAGTTCTTCAGAGTTCGTTGGCAGCTTCTCTCAGCCAAAGAAAGGTCATATATCTGCCTCCAGTGTATCCATTTATTACAAATACTTCACTCTACTGAAAAATATTACCATTTCAATAAACTTTGTTGCGGTATTCTAGCAAATAACTTCCAAAAACGGTTGTTGCGGGCGCAAGAATCTATATCGCAGGCAACATTTTTGCTTAATTTTGAGCCAAACAAAGGTCATATATCCGCTTCCAGTGTATCAATTTACTCAAAATATTTCACTCTATTGAAAAATATTACTATTTCAATAAACTTCATTGCGATAGTCTTGCAAATAACTTCCAAAAACTGTCTTTGTGGGCGCAAGTATCTATAATTCCGGCGACGTTTTTGCTTAATTTTGAGCCAAAGAAAGGCCATATATCCGCTTCCAGTGTATATATTTATTCAAAATAATTCACTTCACTGAAAAATATTACTATTTCAATAAACTTCAATGCGGCGATCTTGAAAATAAAATCCCAAAATGGACATTGCGGCACAAGAATTTATGTTATCGGCAACATTTATGATATATATTAACTAAACAAAGGTCGTAGATCCACTTCAATGGCATACATTTAAAAAGAACGCGCTTGCTTTTCAAAATATATGTGAATCATTTTATAAAAACACGTAATTTTTGCGCCAAAGACGAGTGAACGTTCATTCAACTATAAAAAACTGTAAATGTCAACATTTTAGTGGTCGGGGATCGCCGAAAATTTGCCAAAATTCTAATAACGACCCTATTCCCGGGAAACGTGAAGGGTCGTTAAATCGGGAGTTGACTGTATAATGTTTTTATGCAATATCATACCATATTGTCCATACCGTATAAGAATTCCATTATTTGACAGATTATAAAAAAGTAGGGCAATGTAAACAAAACATTATGTATCCTTCCACCACCATGTGTTTTCCAGTTGACAATCAAAACATGTCAACAGTAAAGGTATATTATGATTGCAATAACATTTAAAGTGTGTTGTGATTTTCTTGAAATTATTTTTTAGATCTCAGACAAGTAATTTATTTTCAATACCAGCTGCACATGAATCTAATTAGGGTTAGGTGGGCAATGTTAATGGAAATATTTCAAATTACAGCAATGGATAGCCTACTCTACAGATATTAAGTTAATACAATTATATAAATTTAACTTTTTTTTGTATATTTTTCTAGATTTGATCAAAATTGTAACATTTAATGGTGTTAAAAATAAACAAACATGTATGGGCAACTTATGTTTTCTACCTGGCATCTAAAAAGATTAAATAATAGTAGCTTATTTGGTTACTGCAAACTGAAGTTGCAAGAGCTTATTACAGTGCAAGCAAACATATTTAAACTTTAATAATAAATAAAATAGGCAAATTCATGCAAGAATTATTACAATTATTTTTCGTGTTGCCTTTAATTTGGTTCTGTACTATCAGATCATAAAGTCGTATAGGCCAAGTTTAAGTTTCCAATTGTAGACTATTAAACAAACTTACCTTTTGTGGTAGGGCCTACCTTAGAAATATCAGTGTTGTTATAGTCATGTGACTATTGTAGGCTATATAGCAAAAATTTGTGCTCTCACAACCTAAACGGAAATAATATAGCAATAAAAAGCGTAAGTAATAAACAAACATGGGTAGGCCTAATTACCCAGATCAACTTAAAATATTTTGTTCATTAATTAACACGTCATCAAACCAGTACACTTCACAAATGACCGGGATATATAAGTTGTACGTCTTCTGGCTGTTTTTTTTTTTGGTAATGTGTAGGCCTAAATTTTTGCAGCTGACAAGCACAAAATCTCATGTGGACTTTATTATTAACCACTTACTTACTTAAAACAAAAAACACTGCCTTTTTCGTACAAAAAGAATATGTTGAGCCGGCGCCTTGAAAAAGCATCTTTACATATAAGACTACAACAAGAACTGTAGGTGTTTACCCGCAAATTCTGTTAAAATAAAAGTTAGGCAACATTTCGCGACAGTTTTTGTAGACATGCTAGCTGAAATTCCCGTCTTCCAAATCACGTCTTAATATCCCGTTGTCGTTAGCGATTACTAGCCATGTATTTTAATCCCTGAATTGCAATATATTAAAATTACATAAGGCACAAAATTTAAAAATAAACACCGGACAAGAATCTCAAACGAACACGAACACACGAGTAGCTCAACCTCAAACATTCGCAACGCAACTTTGTTTTGGTTGCCGGACGCCATAATATCCCATTGGCGATTACAGGCTGGGTTTTATAATCCCCACATTACAATATATTACATATACATATACACAGAATAAAAAAGTAACACATTATAAGAATCTCAAACACATGCGAACACGGTAACGTTTCACACTCGCAAATGGCAGTGCTTTGTTTTGTTTTGGTTACAGGTTGATTGATAACAGTGTGGTTGTTTGTAAATTAGTTATAAAATTGTGCGATTTGAATAGAATAAAATAGTTAATTGACTAATGCTGGATACGAAGCCGTGTTGTTATAGTATTACGTTTCCTCCAAAATGTGTACTTATTTTTCACGTATAATACACACTACTTTCAGCGTCGGCGATGGAAGGTAACCGATTTGTTGATCAGGGCTGCCACTACTACTTCATCAGGTCATACGGTCTCGTCCATTTGTTTTAAATGGTTGCCACGTGTGTAGCACGTATTAAAAATATTGGTAGCATCGGCTGTCAAAACACAGAATTCTTACATGGGATAGTCAGTATTATTCTATGTGTAATATGTTAGAAACACACTATAAATGCAGATTTACCTTCTCCTGTGCACAAAAAACCTCAGAATTTATTTTCTGTCAACATCTCATAATAGTAGCACACCTATTATTGGGGCAAACAAAATATGCCTAATGGCTATTATTTGAGTAAATACGGTATCTAGCACTTGAACCTTCAAAGCGAACACACACCAGCTGCCCCAAGAACACTTAACAATCATACTAAGATAGAGGAAGATAATGAGATAATATGGCGAGGGATACCTGTGAAATGGCATGTTGAGTAAATTCTTGCCGTTGATCTCGATGATCCTGTCATAGACGGCCAGCCGCCCGTCCCGAGCTATCTTTCCTCGAGGCTCTATGCCTTGCACGAGGATACCCTGCTCCTCACCGAGGGGGTCGTAGTCCGGAACCACGTGGATACCCAGTGGCTCTCCGTCGTTGCTGATCACCACATACTCCGCACTGCACAACGTACACAATTACAGAACCCTACCCACGCATACAAACATCTACTATGCTGTCGTACACTGACAACAAGTACCAGAAACTGCTGCAAATAAACACTATCTCACAACAAAAACATATCTTTAAAATTTTATCTTCACAGCACTTCAACAAAACAAATTAAAACCTACAAACCATAATTTTGTTCAATTTATAAACAAAAAGTGGCAGAAACACTCACTACAGGTGAAGGTAAGAGTTTCCAGGAGCTCACAGATGAGTGCCAGTAGGAAACAAGAGCATAACATCACAAAATAATTTGCCAAATCACAGCTAAGGTACAAGAACTACGTATCTCATCTCCAAGACAGTCAGTTCAAATTACAATATCAAGTGGATTGCTGTCTAGCTCTCTTTGTCAGCACAAACACAGCCAAGAATATTAATGTCAGGCAAACAAAATGAGCGTTTAATAAATCTGTAACTACAGCACCAAGACTGAATCGGCCCTTGAATTGTTTATGTAATAACATTTGGTCGTGTTCAAATTAATGTTTATACTTTCAGATTCTTTACAAAAACATTTCCTGGGTGTGAACCTGGGCATAATTAATGTTACATGAAGTTTGTATTGAAGCTTAATATCTACTACCAAAAGAACAATCTTCAAAATTTGAAGAATTGTAGCAATTCAACACACACATTGCACTGCATATAAAATAGGCTTCCTTATTTCATAATACTATACATTCAATTGCAGTGGCATCTATATTTCTGTAGTACTAGACAATGAACATGTACTTTGTGCCATCCATCCAATCAGCATGGCTAAAGCTTACTAAGCTGACAGCAGGATGCACATAAAGAGGATCAACCTGGTACCAGCTATTAGCAAAGTCTTTAAAAAAACTGCATAAGTTGGTGCTGGTAACTAGGTGACAGCTGGATGTTTTTGCTGATTACAGACTACTGTATTAAAAGACACGTACGTTCTGAAAAGTCCCTGATTCTCCAACTTATGCTTCCCTCCCACTTCCTTCCAAAGTTCAAAAAATGTTGTTCTTCACCATACAGCTCATAAATTCAAAAATAAATATCGCAGAAAACAAAACTTATTTCTTACTGTTCCTTATTAAGTTAGTCACCAATTTTATTAAAAGTATATTTAATTAATAATTTCACATCATACTGAATGGCGATAATTTTGTTTAAAGAAAACTAGTGTTATTTTCTTTACGTCAAGTCGTAATACAGTAGTTGAAATACACAAAAAGTTAAGAACAAAATTAACAGTAGACACATTAAGCTTTTATGTAATTGGTATGACTGCTTCATAATTGAAAATAACCAGTTTTCGACAGGATGCCATCAACATGAGCATTTACACAAAACTCAGCCACTCTTAGGAGATAATCACAATGCACAGTCTGAGATTATTCTTTATGTTAAGATAGGTGTATCAGCAAAATATAGTCTGCAGTAGAGCAGTCCACAGTCTGAGATGATTAAACTTTATCTGAGGGTGACAGACTACAGAATACCAAAAAAACACCATCCAATCAGAAGTTGCTTTCGTTTATACAATGTAAACAATTATTTTTCAAGATTTTCTATACATGCAAACGCCAAGATACAACACGTAGCAGTTATTTAAAACAATACATAAAAATTATCATGGTCGCTTTACATTGGCATGACGGACGTGACAGGTAAGATTTTAGGATAAAAAATTATCATTACTGCAAACAGTGGTTTGGCTGCCGCACAATAAATACAATAAAAATATTAAATACAAGTACTTCCTTGTCGCAACTTACTGACATGTTGCACAACTGCCATTGATGTTTCCCTTATTTTAATAATTTTCCATTTAGAGTATTTTTAATGTATTTTCAATTTATTTTCAATACTTAATGGAACTCCCATGTGTGAAATTGAAGTTACAATTACATGGAAGCTTAAGAAGGTTATGAATTTTGTATAATAAAAAACAAAAATGATCCTCAGATATTGCGTTCAAAGGTCCAAACCGTATGTGTCAGTCTTTGTAGAGTTCACGAAAGCATACGACTCGGTAGACCACAAGGTCCTACTAAACATCCTTAAAGAATTTGGGGTTGATCTGAGACTACTGGCATTAATTAGAGCCATGCTAATGGATACCAAATCCAAAGTAAAGTTTCCAGGATGTCTCTTGGATTCCTTTGACATTAAAACAGGAGTCAGACAAGGTGATGGCCTCTACCCTATGGTTTTCAACTGTGTTCTGGAAAAAAATTCATCAGAACTTGGCAAAGAAAATTAAGTGAAACTGGTTACAGCCTACTGAGAATGGGAACCAAATCGAAGGGGATTCTGGTACACTGTC
The DNA here is from genome assembly GCA_003012365.1 of Medauroidea extradentata. Lineage (NCBI taxonomy): Eukaryota > Metazoa > Arthropoda > Insecta > Phasmatodea > Phasmatidae > Medauroidea > Medauroidea extradentata. The sequence goes on from PNEQ01001197.1 coordinate 30,376, forward strand.
TAGCTTTTGCCAATGACATTGCCATTCTGTCAAATTATATAGAAACCGCCAGGATTCTAATTTAATTACTAAAGGAAATTACAGAACAAACTGGACTGCAGATATCTTTTGAGAACACAGAAATAATGATAAACATAAAAGATGCTTCACAAAAACTCAGGAAGAAATACGAGGACATCAGTCGAGTATAAAAATTTAAGTACCTGGGTGAGGTCATAATACAAAATGGACTGGACAAGGAAGCACTGAAAGAACGAATACATAAACTTGAAATAGCCTACCAAACATCACAAACGATATACAGTACAACAAAAAATGCAGTTCACAAAATACTACTGAACCAACTACCAAGGCGAGAGGCGCCCAATACTCAACTACGCACCATCGGCCATCTCCCACCATAATGCACCTAAGAGCCAAATCCAACTAAAGGCAAGAAACATTTGTCATGACCTACGCTCGGGGCAATCACAACAGGAAAAGAATAGATCAGTGAGAAAACGACACATACTTTTTGAACTTAAAGCAGTATAGTCAATAATAATATACCGTACATAAATTCCTCTCTCGGCACAATTCAGTTAATTTTAGAAGCACAGATCCATACATACTAAATGTCAATTTTACAGGCTTGACATAGCAGCTTTTGCCCTACAACATGCCAAAAAGGCCGTCACACACTCAGTAATCTTCTCGGCTCCCCGTCATATTATATACAAATAACACATTTTATAACTTGCCCATGCAAGTGCAAAGCCATTACACACTGTACTCTTTTATACCAGAGCCGAACACTACCCTAACATATGGTACTAATCCGCAGGGGTTAAACACATTACCCTCATACACAGACGACTCCAAGCCTTTCAAATTCAGTACCATCTGTTCCGAAATGCAAACACCTTTCCTCCCCAATCACGAGCCAGCTCTGTGCACCCACTTTTGGTTTCCGACCAACTTGATCAAAGTTTTAAAAGTCTCCGACGATATCGCAATGGGCAATTTCCAGATGACTCTTAAGTTTCACGAGTCGCACTTCACCGACTACTTCGAAACCAAGTATTCCGGCAAGGATCCTCAGCCAAAGAGCCATGCTCCCCACACAAGGAAAAGGCGAAAATCGGGACGACTCACCACTTCATCAGATTCTCGGCGACCACTGGTCGCCAGCCACATACCTCGGCTGCGAATGGGCCATCCTAACCTCTTATTAAGCCCTGTTAAGCCCAAGAGCAATCAGGCGATAACTACCCAACACACCCCAATTTGACCAGAAATGTGAACACACCAAGACTGAAGCACTACAGACAGGGAGAAGCAAAATAAACCTCGGTCTACAGATGTCCTCAAAGAAAAGGGAAACCAAACCAAAATAATCAGACCAAAATCTAGCAAACTGTAAAAAGAAAACCAAAAACAAATACAACCAACCAAACCTACCATTAAGGACCCAACCCTGACCAGCCACCCAGCTCACCACGATACGTCACTACATGAAACAGTTCTAAAGCCAATACAGTCAATTCTCGATTATACGACCCTCTCGAAGTAACAACCCTTTTCTCAGGAACCATGGAAAAATTTATAAAAAAAAAATTGCTTAAAAAATTTTAATTAAAAGAAAATGGCAGAAAAAGGTGTTGCACTATTTTATAATGGCAGCAAATGGTTGCAGCTGTTTCTGGAAAACTGTACTGCGCACACGGCATGTTTGTTCTAAAAATATACGTACGTTGCTGCCCTTTCTTCTCTCGCAGCACGATGGCCAGCCGGCCGGCCTGAACGCCCCTTCCCATCCCCCGGCCTACCACTCCAATAGTTCGCTCACCTCTTCTTCATGAGCGCGTTGTAACTTTTCTGCCACCGATTTCTCGTGCCCTTGGACATGGTAGGTTGTCTTTGTGCCTGTGATATTACGAATATAGGTCGTGTTTATTTAAGCCTTATTATATTTTCCATTTTGTTAACCAAATGCAATACAATATAATTACCATCATGTCATTTAATGATACATACACAAAAATGTTTATAAATCATTCTTTCAACAAATGAACGCAGGACAGTTCATATTGACACTACCAAACGTTGGGTGCATGTCTCAGATATGCGTGGCATCCAGTGGTAGGACGCTTGACAACAGCACGTCTGGTATAAGTCACAAGCCTACACGTGAGCTCGCGCCCACGTGCACACGCAAATGGCTCGACCGTAAATAACAGCAGTGGATACACTTTTATACGTCGGTGGAAAGAAAATATGAAAAAGCATTGGGCAGGTTTAAAGTTGTTCTGTGAATGTGTTATCCAAGTTTATTAACAATGATCAACATCTCGATGCTTGTAATTATTTACTGTCGGTGAGCAAATTGAAACTGAGTATCAAATCCCTCTCCATGCACATTGGTGGAGTGTACGCAAGTAGATTATTTTCACACGGCCGGCCGAGCTAGAGAAGCGAGAGATTGAACTGCAAAACAAAGGGAGTACTGTAGTGTTATCTTCACGTCCCATCTGCTGAGCGAGCGTCAGTAGCTGCGACTAGGTAGTTGTCAAAAGTGGCACTAGTGACATAGGTTAGACACGTCGTGTATGTTGTTTTTGAACTAACCAGTTTCCAGATAGGTCCTTGCACACACGTGTGTGTGTGGTCGCTCGCTGCCAAGACAAGGTCCCAGGACGCAAACAGCTTTCTCAAAACGTATGTTTGGGCCTAATGTGTCGAAGTAAAGTCTTAGATGCCAACCATGACATATATGCCTATTGAAATAAATTACTATTTCAATCTACAACAATGTGATAGTACATTGTAAATAGTTTCGAAACGCCGACATTGCTTAATTTACGTTGCAGACGATAATCATATTTCTTTATCATCAGGGTGTCCACTCTATTTGCAGTTTGAAATTCCCTGACATTTCCCTGACAAGTTGCCATTTTTTACTGACACAAAAATATTATAAATTAGGCATTGGATATCCTTAAAATTTATTCAAGTAAGTTCCCACATTCAACATATTAAAATAACAAATGCATTCACAGTAAAAATAAGTAAAAATACAACATTGCAGTCACTTACCAGTGCCACTTCAGTTTTGGAGAGACTTTATTTTACTTTCAATGGCAGTCGCAGTTTCTTCAGCAGTGTCCAAGATTCTCTTTTTCTTCTCGTTGAGCTCCTTTATCATTATTGCAGTTCGTTTCTTCTCATTTTTAGCTAATAAATCTGCTCCTGCTGTAGTTCTTTGCTTCTCTTGTGCTTCAACATAACGTGCATGATCATTACGGGCACTGTGTATGAGCTTCTTGGTGACCACATTTTGAATTCTACCTCTAGCAGTCACTCCATCATGCACTTGTCGCAGCCCAACTAGAGATTGTTCATGGAGATTCTCTACAAGCAGTTCTTTATTGATGGAAAAACCCCTTCCCAATGCAGCATTCCCATGAGAAATAATAAAAATCATTTTCAACAATTTTGGCAACTCTCTCACATCAGTGAAGCTAGGTAAAATATTCTTCATCCAAAAGTGATCCACTCTGTCCACAGTTCGTAAAGACTGAACTGCAAAAGTGAAAACATCACTCTCACATACTGTCCTAAACTCCTTTTGAATTGTGTCTGCTTGAATACCAGAAATCCAGTTGTGCTCCACAAATGTATTCAAGATAGTCGAGAGACGTGCATTTCGAATGGTAGGCTGTTTGGCTACAGC
>PNEQ01001197.1:34187-57794 GCA_003012365.1 Medauroidea extradentata
CTGTTCCAATAATTTTTGGCACAAAACACTCATGGCATTGCAACAATCTTGACGGAATTCCATTACTTCACGTTCGTTGACTCCCTGGCAGTTTCGTAAAGCTAACTTTGTGGCATAACCCAAATCAATTTTGTTTGCAGGTAATATGTTAACTTTCAACTGTAGATCAAGTGTTGCCACATTTGTTGTGGATTCAATAATTTCCGGTTTAACAAATCTAGACATTACTGTTTCCATTGTTGAAAGAAGAGATCCATACACAAATGGTGCAAGTGGTAAATCAGATTGAAATCTTAACAGGAATGGTTCCCGATCTGTTGCAAGAGATTGGAAAAAACAGAGTTTTGCTTTCAGGAGTTTGTCTTCTAAAGCAGTTGAAATCACTTTAAAGGACTTGCATGTAGGTGCTATCTTGTGAAGTTTCACACCCTCTACATATTTTTGAACATGAGTGAGAACTGACAAGGTACGCTCAATTACTTTCACATTTTCGAGCCATCTGACCTCACAGTATTTCAATGGGAAAATACTAGACCCAGAAAAACGCACATAATCAGCACGTCTAGCTGGCACATGACGAAACTAGTAATGAAGGGCTCTCAAAAATTCGACAATACCCCAGGATGTCTTTTTTATAGCTGCTTTGTACGAGTTGTGTAAAGTATGCAGTCCACATGTCCCTAAATTGAGTATGATCAGCATACTAGGATCACCCTTCAAATACAGCTTCAGATCTTGAAAGAATTTTTTATTTACATTTGGGCCATCCATTGACACCTGCATCAATTTTTTAACATCAAGCCCACTCAATGCCTTGAAGAAGCCATCTAACAAATCAGCAGCTGTTGCATGTCCAAGAAACAAAGAACCATAACAGCGAGTACATACTTCATTGCCCTTGTCTGACCAGAATCTAATCATCACATCCATTTGCCCTTTCTGGCAAATCTTATTCAACGATTCGTCAAACCCAGCAACAAAGTGTTCACACTGACTGCACATTTCAAGTAGTTCTCCATGAAAATATGGTGCTAGCCCATACAATATTGTGTAGCTTATTTTGGTTTCGTGCAATTTGAGTTTCAAAGCAATTTCAGAATCAGGGAACATCAGAGGAAACAATGTCACACTAGACTCGCTTCCACGCAATGAGTGATTTTGCATGACAGCATGCATGCACCATATTATCTCTGCTTTAGTAACATCATCTTCAAAACAAAAGTAGACAGACTAGCAGATGGTTTTAGTTCAACTTGCACAATTGAATGTGAGGAACAAGGTGTTGCTGTTTCTGTAGGAGACACACACTGGGAATCTGGCTTATTGACAGTATTTAGAAAAGTTTTTAAACTCACCGATTTTTCTGTACAGGAGACAGCAGCTATATGTTTCTAGCCTACCATGTGGCTGCTCAGAGCACGCTTACCCATGTTGCTTAGTGCAATTGATGTTCTGCATACCGTGCAAAAAGCCAAATAGGGATCTTCGAGTATTGGTTTTAACCACGAAGAAAACTTACAATCCAACAACCATCTTTCGTTAAATTTAGTTTTTCTGGATGTCGCCATGTCTCAAAACTAAAGTAATACACGTGGTCAAAAGCTTTTAACAAAATAAATATAAGTGCACTACCAATAAAATGTTTATCACGTGTTTTAGGTTACTGTTCTATAAAACTCTTTAAACACCGGTAACACGCAAGTATCTTCATAGTTAGGCCTAGTTCAACTATTCACACGCAAATCTCCACACTTTTTCACAACAATCGTTTTAATTTTAAAAAATGCAGTCAAACACTGGTGAAAGAAAACACTTTAGAACAAAGGCACGGCACAAAGCAAAATGGCCAACCCCAACTGTTTAATTTGCACTGGTATAAAAAACGAGACAATATTTCCGCAATTAGTTACTAATCAGTTTCAATCGCATTGAACAAAATATACCATTAATTATTTTAACCAACGTATATTTGGTTTTACATTTTATAAAACAAACACACAATCGCAGCCACGAACAACTTCAGCGTATGCCGACTGGCTCTGACAGTTGTTTTGTTTCCAATATGGCAGACGGAACAATTGCGTGGCCAGCTCCCAGACGTACCACAATACGCCAACTAACTGATGAAGTTGCGATACACTGCAAATATATGTTAAAAACTTGAAAGGACTAAACTCAAAGAATTACTTTTCAGCAACTGAATGTTTTGAATAATTCCCTGACATTGTCCAATTTTGTGTAATTCCCTGACATTTCCCTGACTTTTCCCTGACACCCTCAAATTCCCTGACAGTTCCCGGTATTCCCGGTTTTCCAGACGAGTGGACATCCTGTATCATAAATTCATGCTGGATGTTGAGCTACAGAAAGGTCATTTATGCACGTCCAGAATATCATTTATTCAAAATACGCCATTCAATTGAAAAATATTACTACTTCAATTAACTTGTTTGCGGCTTTCTTGCAAATAGCTTCCAAAAAGCGGTCCTTGCGGGCACAAGAATATATTGCCAGCAACATTTTTGCTTAATTTGGAGCCAAAGAAATGTCATATATCTACGTCAGTTGTATCAATCTGTTCAAAATACTTCACTCTACTGAAAAATATTACTATTTCAATAAACTTTGTTGCTGTAGTCTTGCAAATAACTTCCAAAAACAGTCGTTGCGGCCGCAAGAATATATATTGCCTGCGACGTTTTTGCTTAATTTTGAGCCAAAGAAAGGTCATATATCCACTTCCAGTGTATCTATTTATTCAAAATAATTCACTCTACTGAAAATATTACTATTTCAAAAAACTTTATTGCGGCATTCTTGAAAATGACATCCTAAAATTGACGTTGCGGGTGCAAGAATTTACTTTATCGGCAAACGTTTATGATTTATATACAAGTAGACAAAGGTCGTAGATCCACTTCAATGGCATACTTTTAAAAGTAATGTGTTTGCTTTTCAAAATAAACTTGTATAATTTTATAAAAATACGTAACTTTTACGGCAAAGACGAGTGAACGCCGATTCAATGATAAAAACCGGTAAATGTCAATATTTTAGAGGTCTGGATCGACGAAAATTTTTAAGAATTCTCATACCGACCCTATTCTTGGGAACCGTGAAAGGTCAATAAATCGGGAGTTGACTGTACGTAGTTATGTACGCAGCTAATACATTATCCCCAAATGCCAATAAAGGACTCCTCAAAGAACTGGACAAAAATAGCTCAGATTCATTAGTGTGTGGTGGTACATACAGCCACGTTAACCTTTATATTAATTTTTAATTTGTGCGCCGGTCAGCAACAAGCGTCAGCTTATCTCAGGGGTCTTAAGTGGGTCCGTAAAAATGACTAGAAAGTAATGAATTTAGTCCAATATTTCACACTTTTTAAACTAAACGTTTTATTATTTTTCTTTCTTTTCTTATCACAGCTTAACTATTTAACAGCAAATAAAAAAAAAACAAATCAGCGGGCGACAAGCCACCTTAGAACACTCCCCGGATACCAATATTTCACTTGGCTTGTAATTCAGAAAAAACTCCGCTCCCGTCAGGACGCACGGCCTACACCATCTTAGCGGTCCCGCGGCCAAGCCCTCTCTGCCGTCCAAACTGCCTGCCTCCCTTGTTTACGATCACGTTTCCGGGGAATGTTCTAGAAGGTTCTAGCATGATCTCATATAAACATCTATTTTGTCTAAATTCAACTGCAAAGGATATAAAAGAAATTTTTTAACATAGAAAAATTCAGTAATTTACTCTGATTACCATGGTATAGCATACTGCCCAGTTAAACAACTAAAAAGATTGAAATAAATATAAAACTAAATTCGCGCCGAAGCACCAGGAAGTTAAAGATTCGTACACTCCACTTCCTTCACAGTTTTCTTGGAACTTGCTGTCTTTGTCCTCCCCCACCCAGCTTCTCCCATGCGCCGGCCAGGCAGCCCGCTAATCCTTGCTCACTCCTCAAAAAGACGAGGGCTGATTTCACTAAGCATAACTTTTAAACACTTGCATTTACTGTCAAACACCCAGAGAGCAAAGTGGTTTGAAATTAAATTCTTATCCAAATGAGTCCAAACAAGGCTATGCTTCGATAAAATTCACTCTTAGTTCAAATTCCTGGACTTAGACTACAGTATTTTCTCTTACAGTAGTGCTCTTGTGTTACACTAAGCAATGTGATTGGCTCGGGTTCCAAACTCATAATCCCAGGCAGGTCTCTCGTTACTACCGCTACATGTCCCTTAGTATGACCAGTGGTAATGTCCTAGCAGGTACCCTGTTATCTTAGTTTGACACTCTACTTAGCTTAGCAGAAAAGTTTCCAACATATGGTATACAGGGCCAGGCACACCCTCAAATGTCACCAATAGCCTGGAACTAGAGACTAATAAAGAGAAACAATATATATATTGTGCTAGGTTGGCATTTCGCATCACAAGAGAGATTGTGGGATCAAAGTACAAAAATGGCAGCCACCAATAAAGATCAAATACGGAAGTTTATAGCAAAGTGGAAAAAATTACAAATACAATTAGCAAAGGACGGACACAATTTTACGGGCACCTAAAACTAATGGACGGAAACATGTTGACTAAGAAGATCTTTCACTTTTTTTATTTAAACCCCAAAACCATGATGCCCTGGTTTAGAAACACCAAGAAAGACCCTCCACTGCTAAATCTCAAACACGAAGACGTCTTTGATAGAGATCTCTTCCACAAGAGGATATTGACTAACGAGCTACACAGAGACGTGCAACCGAAAAAGAGGTATGGTGCCCCTTGGACAGAGGAGCATGTAACAAGACATAACGTGGTCCTAGATGGCCCCAAAGGAAAATTAATAAATGTCGTATAAAATATACAAATGTCGTTTACTACAAACTCATCAGTTTCACCTACGTCCAGGCACAAAATTACAATCCGTTTGTCAGTTCTGTTGCGTCAGCAATGGTAATAATATGTTAAGAACTTTCTATTTTCAAATTACGTGTCACATCCACAATTTTTGCCGTTTTGACTTTATAGAAACCTTGTTTCTGATTGGTTGCAGAGTTACATCCATTGCAGCAACGTTAACGCCATCATGGCTGCTGGACAGCACACTGTGAAATGTATTCTACTGCCAATTGCCGTCAGTCCGCTGTCGACAGTCGACTTCAGACTGTGCATTGTGAATCAGCCCTCTGACCCTGTGCTAAGCAAATATAAACTAAAGGTTTTAACCACACATATTTTGTAAAAGAGGGATATTGCATCAATAGCAATCTGTCTGGTAAATATCAAACACAACCGAAAAGTGAATCCCCATTTAGCCCACGTACAGATTCCTGATGTTCACACAGTAACAGCCTAGAGTAACAGTTAAGAAGAAAATCTATTTTTTATCACAAAAGCCTAAAAGCCAAAAGGAAATGTAGGTATCCGCTTCTGTCTCATCCAAACTCCACTCCACTTGCAGCAAGTATAGCCAACTGTTTCATGCTTCACACTTAGATTTTATTAAGCCTTATAAGAGGCAAAAATTAAAAATATACAATAAAAAACAAAACATTTAACTCCATTAATGTTAAAAACTCTGTCCAAAAAAAAATCAACAAAAACTCTGTCCAAAAAAAAAATCAACCAGTGCCTAACAGAGACTGGTCAGACAGTCCGCTTTATATGCGATTTCCCATTTTCAAGACAAATAACCTGAGTCCCGTATTGTCATTGTAACGGAGGTTAAAAATCTTCTTTTGAGTCAAAGACACTGTAGATAGCTGCAGGTTAAAGAAATTATTGCAATTTTACTGCTTGATGCAAGGCCTGGGGGCCAATTAAACATCTTATTTATGGGTGCAAATGCAAAATTTGCACCTGCATTGCATCTGATTGTACTGTAATAGAATTAAAAACTCTCGCACATACAACAGAAGACCATTTTACTTGCTCTGCACTTGTGCTGTGCTGCGTAGGTGCAAACAGCAGGTAGTGATATTTATTCGGTGCCCTGGTAGGCAGTAGCATCTTCAGTATCAGTCAGTAGAGAGTACGTAGTAAACAGCAAGTATTCTACCACTAGCCTATGTATATTTGTGTATATTAAAAGTGATTTAGAAAGTGCGAAAAAACTAAGAAAGGCAATCTGTTGCAAAAATGTTAAACACAATCTTAGCTACAATACAGAACGTACTTTGGATTGCTGAGCGAGACTCGTTCTGCATACACTTGGAAACAATTCCAGCAAGATTAACGAACTGACATTCACCAGAAGTACATACGCCTTAGTGGAAATTGTATTAGGTCCAAAAAATAATAACTATTTTCTTAAGGGCGCTATGCAGCAGGAGAGAAGTAGGTGAATGCGGGGTCTTATGACTAGTAACTTTGTGAGTAAACCTGCAGACATAAAAATTTCAGTTTTTTTTCTGGAAGAGTTAAAGGATGTATCATTGATTGTAACATTTGAAAAATTGAATATTATGTTTGAATACATGCGGAAAAAAAATGCTTCAATGTATGTTTTTTATGCAGTTAATTATCTTACGAAACATAACTGTAACTGCAAAAAGAAAATGTTCCCAGCGTAGATCTCACTGTTCTGGAAAAAATGATGCCAAAATATAATATGGTCACAATTGAAAATCGTTAGTTATTTTGCTAGTAAGAAGCTAGATTTTGCGTATTTTGGGCACCGTAACTTGGTGCGGCCTGGTGACGGCCTCTCCTAGCCGACCTTGGATGGTTGGAGACGTGTTAGAGTGGGGGAAGAGCGCGACTAACGCAGTGGAGGGGAAGGAACAGACTCCCTGCTGGGCGACACGACCAGATGATGCGCTGGGTGGTTTTCACTTCTAGGAATATTGTGTCCCACAGTCTTGTTCTTGAGACTAGCTACACAGTCCTGAGTTGAACATTCTTACGCCCCCCCCCCCCCCAAGTTCGATTCTGATGCGAAGTATGTCCACACGTTCCTTTTAATTTGTTTTATTTAAACATATACATATTAAATTACAATAAAAATGATATTGCTGTAATTTATCAAATGCATTGAAAAAGTACACAAACATCGATTAAACAACTTTAGAACTCATAATTATTTCACTAGCAAAACGATATGTACGGTGATTACAGTACACAATCAGATCATTGACACTGCTGTTTTCCAACTCCGGCTGTTTATCACTTGAACATTCTGACTGCGGCCAAGATTAGGTTTTTACCAACGGAGAGCTTGTAAAAATTTAGGCGATGTTTAAAATTTTACATACAACAGGCTTATACATGTACTGTGAGTGTGCAGTAGCGAGCGATATGTGTTAGTGTTAGTAAGATGTTTGTTCGTGTAAAGAAGAGATAAAAATCCGACAAACTCGCATTCGCTAATATGTGAATTATACTCGCGAATATTGAATAAACAATTACAATTATTTCATCATGAATAAGCGAATTCGTAGGCCTAAATACTGAGTTCGCAAATATGGAGGGATTACTGGATCTTTTGAAACTTATTTTTCATGTGCATTGTACATGAAAAAAAATGTCAAATGTTGGTTTCTCAAATATTGACCGTGTTAAATACAATCGGAATATGTGTTATGTTTTAAGAAAGGATTACTACCTAACTCTTTTACCCTTCCTGTGCGTCAAATCTTTCTCCGGTATGTAAAATTAAGGTCGCTGTAATAGGGTTGAGCTAATATCTTGATTTAAAGTGTTTCAGTGAATGATTTTCGCGTAAATGGCGTATTCTGTAGCACACCTATTAAAATTATTTATAAAAAATGTAAAACATTATGTACTAAATACCGACAAAAACGTAGAACGACAGTAATGCACAAACAGTTCAGGACCACGCCACTGGTCAACTCATAAAACAAAACTCGTTTTTTGCCGCAAAATGTTTGCTTTGTGCCAAAATGTTTAGGCGGTTGTGGGTGATTTTTAAGTTTCTCACGGTTCCTCCCATGTCGATTCAGCGGAGAGGGGTGAGAAGTGACCCTTGCTGTTTCCACCCACCATGACACCTCCGTTCCCCATGCACTGCATGTCAGACCAATTCCTGCTTGGTAGATCCTCACAGGACGACAATTGCTTGGTGGAAAATTTCAGGCGAGAAGTAGTGTAACCATGCAGACCATATACAAATATATTAAGGGGAAAAAGGGGGGGACGAAAACATGTTGATACAAATAAAATTAGCTCAATGATGTAATGCACCTTTACACAACACAATCGGCCGCCATTGCTTGCACATACAAATATATATTTACTGTTAAGTAACTGAAATATGGAAGACATTTTCAAATAAAAATATAATTTTTATTGTTGCTATGTAAACTAAATTTCGACACTGAGGTATATTCTGAAGGACTTGTCTGCATGAGTAATGTGCTATATAAAAGACAAAAAAGCATTTTTGGTTTTTCGCACACAGCTTTGAACGGTTCGCAAAAGCTATTCATACAGTCGAAAGTAATGTTCCAATATAATGTAGGCCTAATACATTTAGTTCTGAGAAAAATATGATAGTAAGCTGTGTCGACTAAAGCCAAAGAATTATTCGTTTAGATTTCATTAATAGCCCTTAGTTATGAAAGTGCTAAATGGATAAGAAAAATATTTTAATGCTTACCGGAGCGTAACACTGAAAAATCTGAAATCCTCAGTCATATAGGCCTATTTCATTTATGGCAAGAACTTTGCTTCTAACGAAATAAAATTTTACACAGAAATGGAATTTGAATTATTAGAGCTGCATGAAAATGAAAGACGAGTTAACACGCACATGAACCGCGAATTTTTTTAAAACTCAACGAAATTTCAGGTAGCTATCGCTGTTTTCGCTGTGATTTTTCTGCATTTTAATTTACAGTAGTTATAAAGAATAGATTTTCTGCAACTTTATCACATTCAAGTTTTGTTCTGTAGTAAGGCATTTAATCGCTAACAATTGCATTCTAAATGTTGCTGCATATCTACCTCGTATCCCCGTTATCGGCTATTGAAACCTTTGTTTGTAAAGGCAATTCGTAATTCTAAACTCAACTATCAAGCTGACCGTCACTACACTTAGAATTCAGTTGTAGATAGAATTTTAGTGAATTTGTATACTAATGTTGTCGCTGAGTCATCTGAATTCTGTTACGTTATTTTACAGATTGTATGTGTATTAACACACATTTTACATACAAATGCCATATTTTTGTTACAAGAATCATGAAGGAAGTTCAAGCAGTATGGAAGCCGACATTATACTTACGGTTTCTGAAGAATGTGAATTGAGCATTAAGATCTCTTAACTCAAAAAAGATATTGAAAATGATCCAAGCCACGTGTTTGGTGAACACAAGGAATGTGCTGAGCTTGGTCACTTCTGTTCGGGACCAAAAGAGGGAGAAGAGAATCTTGTTCCTGATTTAATACAAAGTTGGCATGCATTTTCACATCATAAAGACTGTACTTGGCATCTCATTCCCGTAGCTTGATCCACGCTGTAGACAGACACGAGTAGAACGATTCAATGCAGGAGCTGTTACATTTTCAGGTGGAAAAAGAATAAACTACTCGACAAAACGATCATATAAGGGAAGATGTGCACAGCACACAACACCAAAACTCCTCATTATGTTCTCTACAAATCCATGTTTAACGGTATCAGTCCTAATAGAATAGCAAGAATATAAACCTAATATCAAAAAGGCTGTAGAAAAATCACCAAGCCAAAACGTTACTCGTCTCATTTTTTTGTGGCAAGGACTATGGAACAAACTGCCAACAGCCTGACATGGATCCAGATGTTTACAGAGAGGAAGAGCATAGGCCTACATTTTTGAAGAGTCTAGAACTTTCCGAAGAAGATCGTCGTCAAACTGAAAGAAATACATTACTTCAGGCTGGATGTGGAAAGTGGTTTGAAATGAGAATGAAAATGCTCACAGCTTCTAACTTTGGAAAAGTATGTCAAAAAAACCAACAACAACCATCTGTGTCAAGGTGGTACAGAACACAATTAATTCTTCCGGCATTCTGAATGTCCCTTCAGTAAGCTATGGAAGGAAATCAGAGCAAGGCGCAATAACAGCTTGAACAACAAAGAGGAATAAAAATTGAGAAATGTGGTTTGTTCATAGACAAGGAATTTTCTTTTTCTGGGCGCTACACCAGATGGTTTGATCGGAAGTACAGGAATCGTGGAGATCAAATGTCCAATTTCAGCAAGTGGCAAAGATGTTGATATGGCAGTGCAAGAAGGAAAAATTTGATACCTACACGAGCAAAAAATTAACTTGAAATGAAAAAAAAAATATCATGGTTATTTATATCTGGTACAAGGGCAGTTACATATCACAGAGAGACTACATCATTTTTTATATCTGATCATCCAAATAAAAATACATTTGTGACATTAAAATTGAAAGAGACGACCATTTTTAGAAGGAACAAATTGAACCCAAACTATTGCAATTTTACTATCACTGATTAGATTTAATTTCTTGGACATACTCCATTGCGGAGTACGTCCAAGTAACTAAATTCAGTCTTGCACTCTCATTGCACAGTTCTTTCAAAGGTTTACTAACATTGTTTGTTGCCCAAGCTAGTAGATCCTAGACACATTTGAAACATGGACATTCGTATTCCACTTTACAATACAGAGGCCAAAGAACAAGGTTAAAAACAAAAATAAAGAAATGCAAACAGAGCAGACTTTATTATACCATGTTCTTAGTTTGATGTGTGTGCATGTGCCTGTGTGTATATATGTGTAGGCCTACGTGTACATGTGTATATGCAGTATGTCCAGAAACAGCCTTGTAATCACCACATCACGTGAATTCTGGGCTAAATTGAAGATGAAAGTGTTATGGCAAATTGTTGTATAACTTTATTTTTTGTGCACAATGTGGCAACACAAAAGGAATTAAAACTTTCCTACGCTCCACAGATGTTGGACTGTCATTGTTCGGGCCATTATATTATGTGCTCAAGAAAGTACTTACTCCCGCGCTGTGTTACCTCATTGTGCACGAAAAAAAAGTTATTGTACATTTTGTCACTTAACGTTTTTGTCTCCAATTCACCCAGGATTCACATGGCATGTTATTATACAGCCATTTCTTGGACATTCTGTACATATACATTCGGTAGGTCTGCTACTGTTTAGTAAATATTTTTAATTTAATAATTTAAGAACCGAGTCGATAACTGTGTAAGTGATAATTGATCAGTTATCCACACGAGCTGATACCAGTCTATCCCCACCAGGTGTTGCTTTTTATTATTAGACCTCTTCCACTTATATACCACATCCTTACACACTTACAATAAGTTATTTAGGTCACAAAATAACGTTTGTCGGGGCAGCTTTTGTGTGTGTGTTCACAAACACACACACAAACACACACACAAACACAAACACAAACACAAACACACACACAAACCTCAGAAAATTACAATAATCGGGATTTTGAACAAGGTTGTTTTCTTTTCATAACTGTGCAGAAACTTTAGTTTGTAAACCAAAATGCTCTGAAAAATACACCACCATAAATTTGGGTTTGAACTGCAATCACATTTCCACACGCTGAGTTACAACAGTCTATACAGTTAAACAAGAAATTATTTTAGAAACGTGATCCAGGTTTAGTAAAGTTTCAAGATGTAATTATCTAAAACCAGTATGACAATGTCGTCTTCATGTTTACAAAAACACCAGGTCTCATCATGTTACCATAGAGCACTAGTTTATCATGTACATCAAGAAACTTAGGTCTACTGCACATCAGCTTGGAAGTATAGACATCGCGAATATGTATTTTACGATATATTCTTTTTGTAAATACAAAAACATGACTCACGAGCCGGACTGTCTCATGATGGGAATCCCGCCGAGCTGCGTTACAAGGATCTGTTTCATGTGCACTTAACTCCTATGAGACCTGCCTGCGAGGCTCAACGTCCGAAGCATGGATGTAATGTCTATTTTTAGACCCCTGAAATGCTGTGATTCCCCAACTGTTTTCCGAGTATATAAACCCCGAATCGACAGATTTGGAGAGAGTTCGCTATTGGTCGTGCTAGAAGAAGGTGCTACACTTGTGGAGAGAGACTGGTGAAGACATCTTGATGACGTCAGAGTCTATTGTGAGGCTGCAAGCACATACCTTCGGAGCAGTATTGCGCGAAACAAAAGGACTGCTGCGGCCAGTTGGCGGAGTAAAAGGAGGTTGTCGACGGGAGTCGAACCGAAGACCTCAAGGGTGAGACAGTGGTGCACTCATGGTGCTGCGCAGCACACGGTGAGCTGTCACCACTTCGGACCGTTAATGTTGTACACTGTCACTATTTGAGAAACTGTTGATTGGATATATGGCTGATCTTTTTATAGTGATTTGTAGTCTTTAACTAACGGAAAACCATTTTTTTTGTTTTAATTGTCAAATTTAATTAACGTTTCTGTGGCACAGTAGTAACTGTGTGCGTAATAAGGGTGCTGTGAAAGTTATGGGTTGTTTGCTGTTTTGTGTATTTTGTAAATTTTGTGAGCTAGTAAATCAATAACTTAGTTAAACTCTTTTATTTCTAATTATAAGACTTCCATCCCAAAGAGCTTAGAGAATTGCCCATATGAAAATTTTTGCTAAATTTGTCACAATAGGTTGTATTTACAGTTTCGGAAGTTTTTGGATGTACTGTTTCTTTTACTTCTGCACTGTTTGCAACGGCTTTCGTTTGTAAATGTGTTTAAGAAACACATTGGTTTAATTTTATCCACTAATGCCTTTACAATAGTAGGTTTATCGGTGAAATACTTTATGTTAGTTTGTGTTTAGCAGTATTGCGTAATAATTAAGGTAGAAAAGGAATCTCAGTGTTGAGAGCAATTTTCATTCGGCAGTAAAACTTTTAATATACCTTAGGTATGCAAAATGTCGTAAGTACTACCTTAAATAGTTAAGTGTACATACTTATGATGGAGTTATTGGAATTGTACGAGATAGTAACACGCCAAACAGTGCACAGAAGGCGTTCATTCATATGTGTATGGAAACGTTAATAAAGAATTTGCGTAATATATGTATATTGTTCTACTAAGATTGTTGTTCAGATTGATTGTAGCGATTAGCGAATGACTCCACTAGTTCAATTTTCGTAACATATAAAGAGACATATGATCATGTAAAATTTTCTAATTTAACTGCTTGAGATTGTGATACATATGTATTGTTATACTGGCTACAATTTAATTTTTGAACATTTTGGGCAGTTCAAATTGACTTATTTATTCGTTTTGTACAGAAAACATGGACAAAGACTAAGGGATTCACTTTTGTATATATGTATTTATCTTCATTATAGACAGACAACGTAAGATTTTTATTTTGCGTGCCTAGTTTGGTTTTGAAACTTTAATTTTACTGGAAAAATATACCAAAATCTTTTACAGTGAAAAAAAATATTAATAATTATGTGTGTGTTTTCTTTTCTACTGTGGCATATATTATTGATGATGTCCCAAAAATTTGTTATTCTGTTCTATTCTTTCCAGCTATTTTGTAATGCTCTTGATTTAATTATGTGGAAATTTTCTACTGTACCGTTCATGAAGGGAAATATTTGTCATGTATCAGTACATGTCATAATACAAAATGTTTGAATTTGCTTAACATTGTAATCCCTGTAACATTACGCATACTCATTGTTTATTATTAAATATCACATTAGTGATACTGAATAGTAGTTTTGTAGTCTTCAGCTATGAAATAAAAACTTGAAAATACACCTATCTGCCTCATGTAGAATTTTATTGCGCATATATTTTGATGAAGCATACACAAAACTTATAATATGCCAGCAAATTAAATTTTTTATACGTTTTCACCTTCATGTTTCACATTGGGTCGCACTGTTTATAATTACGTCTCGCTATTCCTGCATTGCACTTTCCATGTGATATATCCCCTAGAATATGCATTGCTCATGGCACACCTTATTGAACTTGACGATGATTCATTTGTAACCGGTGGGTTTAGTCAGAGATTCATAAGATGTATAATGATAACAATGTAATTTATCATTGCTTTAACGTAGAAAATGCACAAGTAATAGTTAGAAAATTCAGCTTTATGTGAGTTGGAGATGTGAAGAATAGGTAAAATAAATAAATAATTGATGCTCATGAAAGGGGCCATCTACAAGGATCTTGGATTGACGAAAATTTGCATGCCTTTTTAGGCACATTTCAAGGCAGTGCAACGCCAATATAATTGATGACAGGAGGTTCAAATAGTTTGCCCTTAAAATTAATCGTAAAATACAAGAAGGCTAAAAAACCTAAAAAATAAATTTATATTTCTACAAAATCAAATTTTCACTACTGAGATTTGTGTATTTTACTCGAAATTAGTACTGCAAATAATTATTAAAAAAAACTAAATTTTTAGCATGAATCTCTTTCATAAATAATTTTACCAGATTGTATATTTAGGCCTATATTATGTGTGACGCGTTTCCAGCTTTTCTGTTGCTCGTAGCCGGCAGCAATTATTGCCTCCGACGTATCTTGTGATTGAATTGTTTTGATAGTGAGCATTGGCGTGGAGCAATAATTAGTGTCTAAATCGAGGCGATGTACGGACGGCGTCTGTGCACAGTTCTGCACAATCCCTTCCTCTCCTTTACCAGTTCCTTGTCACATTTGGTTTGGGTTAGTTTAAAACGCCAGACAATGATTTTGTTGGGTTAGGAATCTACTAAAAATAATAATAATTCGCGGCGAGGAACTTGGCGCGCCTCCGACACAGTTAAGTCCTGGCGTATGTGCAAACGCTCGCTTCAGACCACAAACTATCGTTTCAGGCACCCGGGACCTGTAGAACAAGAGGGTGGCTGCGCCTGTCGACCGCCTCGGCCTGCTAACGGCTATAGATTAAAGGAGGGGTGGTAAACTGAGCTTCCACCGGGCTCCCCTCCCTTCCTGCTGCGTGCTGACTGACACATTCCTTCCTCCAATACCTGCCTCCTCACTCTCAGGCTGGTCCCGCCCCTCTGCTTGGCATTTACTCCCTCTCCCCCCCAAAATCCAGTTCGTTGTCCTCTGCATAAAACCCTTAACTCTCTTACCACAGATGCTCCGAACAAGGGGAATAGAAAAGCCTACCTACAGTGTCTCCGATAATTTTACAAGCATGTTGCTGTTCAAGTAAAGTCTGTAATAGCATTTAAGTGTTACGCATTTCACAAATTGTAAAAGATTTAATATGTGAACCAAGCTATAATTTGCCACTATACTGTTCTTAAAATTTGGAAATGATAAATTTTTCAAGTCCTTCATTAACATAAACAACCGACCCCACCCTGCCATTCAAAAAGAAATAGTTCATCGTTGATTGTTATTGACATTGTGAAAATCTGGCAACTACTCACACCACTTTCACTATAATTACAATTATGTTTCCTGGTGCTAAAACCTACTTGAATATTAGAAGCAAAGCAGAAAACACACAATAACAAAGGTAAGAAGACATTACTTGTCGAAGCTGGGCTTGTCTTCGGTATCGGAGTCCAGTAAGCGGGTGGGGGGCATGCCAGGCGGAGAGTTGGCCTCTCCAAGGGGCTCCTTGCGTCGACGCTCCCGGGGCAGGGACTTGGACTGATGGCCGGCCAGACGATCTGCAGCATCGGCCCAGTGAAGACCTCCTGCATTGTCCCCCAGAAACTGCATGGAAAGGCGGCTTGAACCATCTCGCACAAAGCGAGTGAAAGCAGACCGCTCTCCGCCAGCATCTCTGTCCTTCCATCCTGGGGAGAGGTAGCCATTCTCGCAGTAGTTTCTGCCCACGTCCTGGACACGAAGAAGCAACATTTTCAAGCCAGTTACGCGACTAATCACTAGGACAGCCACCCAGCTCACACGCACAATGCTGCACTTAACAACACACTGTCAGTACACTTTCACAACTGTCATTTTCATTACAGTAATACTTTTTCTCTTTTATTTATGAATGTTACAGGGTCGGCTCCAGCAAAAATTTTTAATCACATGTTTTTTTTTTTTCCACAATTTTTTTTCAGTATAGTAGGCCTACCAAATTTTCATTACGCGAGTATCAAAATATCTGAACCCCTATTGTTATTCTTGTTTTAATAACTGCAATTAAATATTGAAATATACTTAAAATATAAACAATATCAATATTTGTATGTTTTTATATAATCTTCTCCTTCATATGTCATTAACATGTACAGAATTTTCACACAATACTATTTTCATTACTAGTGCATGGTTGTTTCTATGATACTTACTGTACAGAGTTTCGTCAGTTGGAAATAGTTCTTCGGAGCATTGCACAAACATAGCCAATTCTAAGCTGGCAAGGTTCAATTATGTGACGTTTGTTTACTTACTGTACAGAGTTTCGTCAGTTGGAAATAGTTCTTCGGAGCATTGCACAAACATAGCCAATTCTAAGCTGGCAAGGTTCAATTATGTGACGTTTGTTTACTTCAGAACTCGGGTTGTGTGAACGAAGAACATAAATTTTAGACTATGATCATGCCTTCATGTGAACTAAATTATTCAAAGTAATACAAAACAATTGTAGGTTTTTGTTTCCAGTACATCTAGGATTCCTTTCATGATGTTACACAAGATGAAATTATTTGATTACAAAAATATCTTTAACACTACTGTTTACATGTAAAGTGCACTTAAGCAACTTGAATATAGTTGACCTGTATATAATGTATTGTCTTTTCATTTTTAAGTGTTCACACAACCAATTGGTACAAATTATTATAAAAAAGATTTTCAAGAATTGTGATTCTTGTTTACTGATTACTGTATAATCATTCTCCGTCACAATCGAAGAGGGCTGTGCATTTCAAATTCTGCGCATCGCAGTTGCTACCTACAATGCATCCTTTTTTGTTACGGAAAGATATTGATTATGTTGATTCTAGTACAAGAGACAGTTGACTTGAACGAACCCCAATCAGCACAACTGACAGAAGAGATTGGACCCACACTTCTTTCTGAAATCATGTTCTCTTAGCTTAAAGATACAAGATATTTGCTGTAGGAGGGATCATTTACACTGTTGTTTTCTTTTTTGTGAACACTCTTCTGACCTCTTCACTGGTGTTTTTTTACATGATCTGCTGTAAAATTCACTTATAGCAATATATTATCAAAGGAACACTGTATGGCATTTTGTATTTTGAAATAAATGATAAACTAAACATTTCACTATTAATAACCCAGAGCGTTCATAGCAACCAGGTCATGTAATTAATACTAGTGAACGGTGTTATGCAACAACCGACTATGCACAAATTTTAAGTTTCCAGCTTAGGGATGGGTAGTGTGTTGCATTAGGACACAAGACACCAGCTTTTGCACACTAGTGAATGGTGAGTTTACCCGCTCTCTTAGGACGGAGGTCGCCACTAGCACCTCCGCTGCTCTTGGCAACAACTAACAACCAACACTAATACACAGTTTTCATTGTACACAGCACACATTACAATTATAAAAATTGATTTTGAATCCAGAAGACACTAATGTAAATCATATTCGAATATCCTTACCAATTAATATTTCATTTGGGCATTGTGATTGCTGTTAAGCATGAAATTTCAAATATCCTAATTTAAATTAATACATTTCATTGATTCTACATACAACAGCACACACATAAAGTACCGCTATATAGAGGTGCATTTCAAGCTATTAATTATGCATACAGAGCACCATAAACACATGTAAAAATGTTTCACATGAGAGGAAAAATTTACAACAGTTACTACCACCCACTACTTCCACTACCCCAGACAAATAATACATACATGGCACATACAAGACATGCAGTTAGTCATAAAAGTATATTAAATGGAACTGAGTACTGCAGTGCACTATATTACCAAAGAGGTAAGCTACCGTCTGAATGGATCATACTTCCCACAGTAACATACAATCCTGACCTGACACATAACTACAGGATATATACATTACACCACAACAATAAAGATTTTGTTACATACACTAGCTTATAACCGTGGTCAAGGGATGTTCAAAGGTATTGTTTCCGTAGCTAATACATTTAAGTCAGCTATACAGTAACACTATACTAGCATAAATAAAAAAATAAAAAAGAAAGAGCACACACAGAATATCACAACTTTCGAGCTTTCGACCAGATTGTGATACAACTAAAATGAGAAGAAGCCAATACTAAAGGCTTCCGACAAGCACTTAGACAAATGACAATAAAGCCCTGCATCCTACACTGAAGCAACTTCAACTGAAGCAGCTCTGAGAATTGCTCATGTAGAGTAGCACTCAAATACAACACCCTATACTGTAGTCCCTTATACAAAAATGTCTGCAATAACATCATACATACCTAACATAGTAAATAACATCACACAAGCGAAGACTACCTTTACAATTTACACAGATCACTCACTTATTCAAAACCAATAATTACAGCAGGAAAATTGTTACAAAGTAAAGATGCAATAAAATAATGTACCCTAGTTGTGTTTTCATAATGTCCACTACATTATTACATTTTCTGACAAGACTTGCAAAACTACAGTAACGTGGAAAACCACCCCACCACCCATGCTACCCTCCACCACTAGCTCGACATGAGGTCCGACGATGCATGTTAGGAGCAAGGTACAGGGCTGGCACCTTGGTGGGCCGGTCCTTCCCTCCATCCACTGCATCCACGATGATGGGGGTGGCAGACCAACGCTTGCACGGGTCAACAGCCACGACAACAGGGTGCGAGCCAGTGCCGGTTCCAGAGCCTGCCCCCAGCACCAGCTGGTTCAGTGCGGGCTCGCTGCCGCGCCTCACCTGCAAGGCTGCTGCCGTCCCCTGTGCGCCTGTCACCTCTATGTCCGTGCGCAAGTACCTGCGCTCACTCTGCAAGCACCACACAACTCTCTCAGCGCACTCACCTCTCTCTCTATGCTTCCCGGCTCGCTGTACGTGACAAGCTACACTCCATTCCTTGCCCTATATTTTAACTGCTGCATTACAACTCATACGTTTCTCTCAATTGTTTATAAGTAACATCACATCAGAGTATTTCTACCGCTCATACTTCTCAGCTTGTAAATCCTTGCGAAAGTTTTAAAAAACACACTTGGGTGCAGTTCTAAGTGTGCCTCCATTCCCCTTCCAAAAAAAAGGTGTTTAGATATACCTAGTAGAAATACTGGAGCACCCCTTTCTGCACACAATACAGTCAGATTAAGCCATTTCATTTTTATTCATTTTTAAATTAGAACAAAATAGCAAAAAAGTTATGTTAAACGTGTTATTGAATATGATGTGGTTTTGTTTTTTTAAGAACACCAATTTTTTTGTAAAACCTACAATCAACATTAATTAGTTATTACTATCTGACGTCACAATGAAAGAATCAGTCTGTTGTGAATGTCTTTCTGTGTGAACTGGATGGTGGTGGTTTTATGTTGGTGTGCACATAATTAATGAACAATTTTTCAAGAATACTGTGCTGCTGAAAGTGTCAAAATTTCCTGTCAACTGCATCACAAAATTCTTAATCCTTTCTTTGGCATTATTTTTTAAACAATATTGTGATACGTTTTACAAAGTCTGCTTTTAACGTGAGCAGCAAGTCACAGATCATTCTATAGAAATTCCATCAGAAATCAGTGGCGTTGACACGGAGGGGGATGAGGGTTAACCTGATGATAAAATAATCAACACAAACCACTCCTTCAAAGCATGGGGAGTGGTGTCCAGGATCCTCCCTAGGAAAATACTGTATGAATTTTAAGGTGCAAAATAGTGTCATTTTAGCAGTTTTCATAATGCAACGCTGACTCTACTGGTAAATAATAAATAAATATGTTATTAATTTTTTAATAAGTTTCTTCAAGAGGGGCAAGGATGGGTATATCTCTTATCTCCCCCTACCCTTGGCTATGCCCATGCCAGAAATAACAAATCACAGAAGCTTACACACATACGTACAATCAATATTATTGATCAAACATTGTGATAGTAATGGCTTGCACAACTCTAATACTGAATATTACTTGTAATGCACAATGGCAGATTTATAATTAACACTGTTAGCCCTATCGCAAAATATTGGCTATTTATGATTGTTCAAATGCTCCTCCTGGGCTTCCAGATAAAGAATTAAATTACAGGATATGTCAAGGATTTTCTGGGCTTCTGGTAAATTGATATAGTATAAAAATATACAAGAAACAAAACCTTACTGAATAATATATGCATAATATGAAAATAGGAAGGAACAACACTATAGTATACCAATCTTTGAGCAAAATTTACTCTAAATGCATATTTTAAAACCTCTTGGTGCAAATATATTTATGGAAACATATTCCAATCAAATTCTAAGAAAACTTTCAGCGGAACAGTCTGTAAAATAATTGGTCTAAAATTAATTTGGTCTCCATGCGGTTTAGACTCCGCTACTGTAGTGCAACACATGCATGTATACTTCGTAGGAAATGGGAAATATTTCAAACAAGGCACTGCATTAAAGAACATACTATTTCTGCAAGCAGACGCACAACTGAGAGATAAAAAAAACTAGGGCTGGGTTCTAGATACTCGGGACGCCGTGATCCCCTCGATAATTTACCAATATTGATATATTGAGTATCACCAAAGTACCGAAGTAAGTATCGAAGGTGATACTCAGCTAAATGCATGTATGCCTTGATAAGCCGTAAAAAAATTTAAGCATGTATCAAAATCATAAACATAATTACGACAACGGTAATTTTGAAATTTCTGCACTGCCATAAACTAAGTACAGCAGCATTTATGACTGCTACATAATTTTAAAAAGCTACTGCAGTTTTGTAAAAAACAGTTCTTTGGTCAAACTCAACAACTTATCGTACGATACTGTTATCTCATAAAACAAAATCGGATGTCAATACAGCACTATATCTCATATCAAAACATCGTAGCTAGCGATCATTATATCAAAACATCGTAGTTAGCGATCAGTACATAAAATGTGCAGCGTGTGCTCAGTAATTAATTTGTAGTAAACAAAGAGCCAGTGCAGCCGCAAATTCATACTGAATGTTGTTTAGGAACGATGGTAAATAAACTATGAATCCAATTTCCAAAGTTAAACTATCTCTGTGACACACAGCAAGCTAGATTCAAGTAACATAGATGGAAAAATAATAAACACCAAACTGTGTGTTTGTCGCACAAGGGCCGCCAGTAACAGCGTTTTTCAGTGAACTAATTGGTAACAAGCCGGCCCCCATTGTTCACGACGAAATGTTCACCTCGCATTATCAATCCTACCTTGTTCACAAATTTATATAATAAAAAAAAAAAAAAAAAGCCTAATGTCACCACACATTCGAACCAACATTCCAATTTGTTTCATCAACTCGTTAAAATGAAACTTTTGCCTGTAGGACTTATAACCTGACGTCAATGATTACACCATATTTTCATATTGCAGCATACTTTTCAAAGTTCTTATCGAAATGAGTTGTACTGTGGTATAGTTTTGAATACTGGAAGAAAGTATCGAGTATCGCAGATACTTCTATCACGTAAGTATCGGGTATAGAGGAAAATTGGTATCAACCCATCCCTATAAAAAAAACCTATGCCAAAATTAATTAATGGAATCTTACTGCTACAGAAATTGCCAAATTGCCAGTGCAGTTACATCTCTATGTATATTTGACACATTCTTTAAGGGACAATGTTGTGTAAATGTTATCAACTGTATTGAAGAAAAGCACAGTATACTCATGAACAATTTGTTAAAACATCACTAAGTACAGAAACATAAAATCATTGGAATTTCTGACAGTAAGGGACTTGAATGTATTTATTTACTTGAACATACTCCATTGCAAAATAAATGACTGTCAAAAGAAAACTAAAAATAAGACAAGAAAACATAAATAAGCAGAGTATGCTTTAGTCGTCAGGATACAAACACAACATGAAATTCCAAAAGTGGAATCTGGTCAGATAAAACAAGGGACAAACAGAAAATAAAATAAATAACAAAAATATAAAAATAGCTAAGTTGAAATGCGACACAACAATGAGACGAAACAAAAACACAAACAGAAATACAGCAAACAACACAACGATGAGACTAAACAAAACACAAAGATGTCGGACACAAACAGAAAAAACAACAAACGACACAAAAGATGAGACGAAACAAACAGAGTAGTTTTCCAAACAGTCAGTATTAACGACGTTTCTGTAACTGGAATCTGTTCCCGTCATCAGGTAGACACACAGGGTTCAGGAACACGAGTGCGATTGATGAGGAGACTGGAAAAACCATGGGTTTATATGGGATGAAGCCCCTTATCGTGCTCAGCCAATGGGAGACGAGCTGTCTCCTGATTGGTCGTGCAGCATGTATTGGCTCTGGTTGGTTGTGGTGGGTTGAGTGTTTGTTTTTATTTTGTGCTGTAAATTTGTTTCTCTTTTAATCAATGGGATCCACATATTTTTTTAATTCAATGCTCTGTTGACAGAAAATATTGCTATTGCTAATAATAAAGGCTAATTCATTTATTTTTCTTTTAATTTTGTCAGTTTCCTGTATAAGTGGTTTAGAGTCTTCCCAGAGGATTTTGTGGCTATTTTCCCATGCACGTTTTGTTATCTCTTTTATTTTCTGTTTGTCCCTTGTTTTATCTGACTAAATTCCAGTCTTGGAATTTCATGTTGTGTAGGTATCCTGATGACTAAAGCATACTCTGCTTATTTATGTTTTCTTGTCTTATTTTTAGTTCTCTTTCGACAGTCATTTATTTAACAATTGAGTATGTCCAAGTAAATAAATCCAGTCATGCACTCCCATTGCACAGTTCTTTCAAAGATCATAGTAAGGGACTCCTTGCATGAATCCCATAAAAGATATAGTAATACTGATGATATAATTGATGAGTATTTACTGTATCTGGTTACTGTAAACAAGTACTTGCCGGTTGCTAAATGTACAAGGAACAAATAACCTTATACTGTATCTAGTTAGCAACCGAGTACATGCGGCTGCCTCTGTTTCTGATCTCTTTACGATTTTCTTTGCTAGATACGCATCCACGGAAGAAAATATGGAGGTTCTTGTTTCTTTTCAGAAACAGAGGAAAAGCAAGGAACGAGAAATGCTTAGCTGCTGTATACTTAGTTTTTCAAAATATGTTTGTTTTATTTGTAGTTCCCAGAAATATGTTTCGCGTTTAAAAAGGGGTCATTTCATACCATTTCAACAAAGGCTGGTTGCCACACTATTTTTAAAAATTTTTATATTTTGCTCAGTTGTTCCCGTATGTTTAAAGATTTCAAAACCATTTTTTTTTTCATTTAATGCCCCACCGTTTTATGTTGAAGGTCCACGCTAGCGGTCGGAGTGTGTCAATTTTTGCTATTGCAAGCTGTTGCGAAAAGTCTTATAACTTTATTTACAACCGAGCAATCTCAGATATTCAAAATTTACACTAATCAGAAAGAAATGACGAATATTTAAATTTATAGTAATATCTTCTTCTGATAATTTTTTTAATGTAATAAGGTATCAAAGTTAACATAAAA
>PNEQ01001197.1:58794-72391 GCA_003012365.1 Medauroidea extradentata
CTTGCAATAGCAAAAATTGACACACTCCGACCGCTAGCGTGGGCCTTCAACATAAAACGGTGGGGCATTAAATATAAAAAAAAGTGTTTTTGATGTCTTGAAACATATACAAATACCTGAAAAAAAAATTAAATTTTTTAAAAATGGTGAAGCAACCAATTAATTAAAAATTTGTTGAAATGGTATGAAATGACCCAAAGATAATCGACCATTTCCCTTATAGAGGTAACAGGTACTTTAAACAAGCTTCCCTGGCCCGAGTACTGATTACAGTACTAAATAACAGCAGATGAATAGTAACAACAGTGCACTTATATTCTCCTTACCAGAGTCTAAAGCTCAGCTGTAGCCAAATAAACATTACAGCAGAAGATACTGTAATATGTGGGCTCACTGTACTTAAATTAATGCAGATTACACAAAAAAGTGACAAATGCTAACAGTTGCGAAATACTAGATATTTGTGACCCATTTTCGTACTACATTTTTAAGAAGGTCATAATTTATTTTACTCTACGAAAACTTAAACTTTCTATGCAACAGCTTCAAATAAAAATTGGTTATTTTTAAACTGTGTATGTACATAACCTTCTGCCAGTATTATTCAAGTTATATAAATTTTCACTTAATAGTAAACATTTTTCCAAATCATTTGTACTATACATGTTGTTGACCCCACAACACACGAGTTCTGAAACAAAAGCTGTTTAATGTCGCGAGTACTACAAAAGTACTCATTACATACTGCTTTCTTACTTTTATTTTTCACAGCACGGAGGCCTGTACAAATAAGAACAATATGACTGCAACACACTGCTTACATTCTAACCATGCGAAAGCTTACTACCTATGTTTCCCTTACATTTCTACAGCGCTGTACAATGCCTACATGAATGACAAGGTACCAGTCATGTAAAATTATTCCTACTCACACATGACATTACTTGTAAAGTGGCACATGCATTGCTGTGCAGTGCACCAGAACACTTAGGACAGACAAAGACAGCATGCAACACAGTCACAAGAGCATTCATATTATGTACAGTACATAAACACCACACAACAGTCCCTTCATGCAGTGCACACTACACACTGCATTCCCCCAGGTCTACCAACCAGCTGTCAACCCACTGCAGGCAACATACAGTACACTCACACTGTGCACTACGCTACACCACCTTGCACTTATTGTATGTACAATAGTTTTACAATGTAAACATGACACACACACACACTGCTGCAGCCAAGTATTATCAGCCAGCAGTGACGGACACAATCTCCTCGTCGCACACCTGCAGCATGGCGATCACCTACTTCAAGCACCAAACATTAAGCCTCCCTGCCTCACAATCTCGAAATATGAATACTGTGGGGCACAAAAAACAACCAATTTCCCCAAAAGTGGTCAAACATAATTTTTGATAGATCAAATATTTATGTTAGTTGTCACATGTGACGAAACAAAACCGATAAGATTTCTGACTGTGACAAATCAAACAGAGAAAATATTAATGGAATTCTATTGTTGAACATGTATTTTTGAGTGTAGTAGGATGGGCATACTAATTACATGAGAGCACAATAAAATTCAAGCTTACTTCAATATATATATATATATATATATATATATATATACACACACGCACGCACGCACACACACGCACACGCGCACACATGCGCACACACACGCGCACACACACACACAAAATTAACACATACTGTACTGTAAGTCCTCTAATTACGTCGGGAGTTAGGTTCCTGGAAATCACAACTTAAAGACAGTCCGGTCAGATGCCCACTGTGTATTAGCCGGCAGCGCGCACAAACAGGTGTGCAATTAACAGTTAACAGACAGCATAGGGAAACAAAACTGACTTGATAATATACTGGCAATTTTTAACCATTGTGCCATACATTACATTATACACTATAGACAAATGTAATAATTAAGTGTTCGTAAATATATGTTTCGGCATAGTATTTTCATAAAAACAGTAAAAATTAAATACTCTAAGTTGCGTGAAAATGTTGTGAATGATACCAACAATCTGCAATAATTACACAGCTATCTTAAGATCAATTGGTGTGACAATTCACAGATTTCATTTAGAAAATTCGCAAGTGAAAACATCTTACAAGATGTGTGGTAGGAACAAAAAATAATAGTGTAACAATGATTGAAAGCACTTCATTTAAATTAAGATATAATCAACAAGCAGTTAAGAAACACAAAAAGAAAGTGCTGTATTAATTTGTACCTGTTGCTTGTTACCATTTACATGCAGAGATTGCTTCACTTAAGAAGTGTGTGAGTGAATGGTTTTGGTCAGCGCTCAACATCGAGGTCTTTAGTGTTGGTGAAGGGTGACATGAGGTGAGTATGGAGCAGTGCCGGAATGAAAGGGCAGGGGAAACTAGAAATTTCCAAGAAAACCTGCTGACAACCAGCATCGTCCAGCACAATTTCCACAAGCAGAAATATAGGGACCAACCCCGCCAGGAATATGACCAGGGTCGCCTTGGTGGAAGACGAATGGTCTGATCATTCGGTCACCGCAGCCCCAAGTTGTGTATGAATTCACACAGATGTGACACAAATGTACAACTTATTTCTCTGTAATATCAGCCAACAAACGTTACAGTCCATGAAGGTCAGAAAGCAACACTTCAAAAGAGTCACAAAAAAATTAATTAATGAAACCCGGTACTTTTTCTTTTCTCTGTGTTTGTCCTATCACCTACTGTGACGTGCGCTGGCACGTAGCACTTACTTGGCCGCTTATCATAAAGTAATTTCAATTTTTTTTGTCTTAATTAACATTTTTTTATGGTGTGTAACAATTCAGGTAGGCCAACTTAACCAAGGATAAGGATGTATACAGCGGGATCCAACATATTAATTGGGGATGCTAGTAAAGAAATTAACATTAAAATTTTATTCAAAATTTTCAGTTTAACTGTTAAGGCAAGATAAAAGTATTAAATTTTTACATGTCAATTTTGTCTGAGCCGTATAGTGTTTGGACTCATTTTAAAGCTAATTTAATTTCAAGCAACTTTTCTAAGTAACTTTTTCTTGCATTTTAACTTGTTTGGATTTTTTTTTAAATTTCAAGTAGCCTCTTAGCTTGCTTCTCCTGGAATGGGATTTATTTGGCAGGCTAGTCGTAGTTCTCTTGCTTGGAAGCACGTACAGAGAAGTGCTGGCTTTTAAAATTTCAAATAAGCTCTGGGCTAGCCTGTGTTAGGATGAATTTATCTGGCAGGCAGGTCAGAGTTCACCCGCTTGGAGTTACGTATTGGGACGTGCTGGCATGCAATGAGCTCTGCCGGGCATTTCTCGATTGACGTGGGTAGTAGTGTCGGGCAAAAAACTCGAAAAAGATGGTGATCCGCGACAGATTGACGACGCTGCACATCCCTAATTGATAACTTAATGAATGTTTAGCTGGTATGGTGGAACAAAACACTTCGCAAATTTGTCAGTAACTATGTTACATATATATTTTAGGTTATAAATGTCAATTAACCAGCTTTTTAGGCAAGTTGGATCCTGATGTATCCCTCCACCGCTCGGCCGAGTAAGTCAGTGTGTTCGCCCGGGAGGAGTTAGTCGTGATATGTCGGAGCTTGGACTCGGTCGTGGAAAGATGGCAGGCTAAGTTTTTATTAGTTGGGGCGTCATGGCGGGAGGAAGAGGACAGGTTAGACGTGGTAGAAGGGCAGTGAAGCCTAGAGGACGGATTCGTTAGCAGAGATGCTTTTTTGGTCTCTCTATTTGGCATGCAGCCTTTTCTTTTATATGTAGTTGTGTAGTAACCAGCAGTAGTGATTAATAACAGCATAGTCAGTTACTAAGGTAGACAAAGTGCCGGGCCAAGTACTACTACTGAGGGCAGGCGGAAAGGCGTAATACGTAGATAAAAAAAAAATCCCCCTCAACTAACTCTGGGCGAGCACTCGCTATGTGAATTGCTTTGTATGGTAAATTTTGTCAAAAGAGGTTAAATAAAAACAGGAAAAAAAAAAGCAGATATTAAGATTTTTTTAATATTTTTTTTTATTCCTCTGTGGCTTATTAACCTCACTGCTATCCGGTCATCAGTATGATAGGCACCGCCTCTACATCAGTGTGTTTGTTTTCGTCTTTGTTCTGCCGGCATAACTACTTGCAACAGCAAAAGGAACAGAGCTATGTCCCTGCCAACAAAACAACAACAAAAAGGCAAAAGCAGCAAGAGATGTTCCAGCCCCCTCACACTACATCAAAACATTGCAATATTTATATTTTTGTGGATAACACAAGTGCTGTTCCTTTCATTTTTGTAAATGACAACTTTAAAAATAATTACAGTAAAATGAGAATTATTGAAACACATTTCTAGAGTTAACAGCAACACCTTTACAATTCAACTCTGGCTGCATGAAACATTTCACAGAGACAAATGGGATTCAACCTCTCGATAAATCTAAGGAACAAGATAGGCAATCATCTCCGCACACTGAAGGCTAATACTGCACCACTGGGTGATGCAGTGAGCATGTGAAGCCAATAGCAAGTAACTGTAGTAACCTACTGTAGGATAGAGCGAGACACGTCTATCTAAGTAGCACAAATGAAATGTACAACCAAAACAGTTGATGCATGGAGCACTGGTTAAACTACAGAAAGACTGGAAATAGCGTAACATACAATTATTTTTCAAGTCTATCGGTGAAACCATTAACACAAATCTTCAACGACGTTGTTTTGAATCGGCTAAGGCTAGCTGATGTATAAACTTAAACCAACATTCCAAAACAAAATACACCAGGGCAAGGTAAATCTAGGACTTACAGTAAAAATTTTCCTAACAGGACTTACAGTAAAAATTTTCCTAACAATCCTTTGACGGAAAATCTGGCAAAGCTAAAATCTTTACTCAAAACATCACGTTGCTTCATTAGTGAAGAGACATCTTTTTTATGTGTTAATAGACACTACCTGGAAGAGGTCTGGACTACTGGTGCCCACGGAACTGCCGCTGGCCCCATCACCTCCGCCATGGTGCATGCCCTCCCCATCCTCGTAGTTTGCCACAATTTGTTCCCGATCATCGACCACTGCGTTGAGCCTGTCGTCTGGGTCCAGGATGCCCCCATCATGGGATTGAAGGTTGTGTACTATCACCCACGAGTCCACTGCCTGCAACATATAACGTAACACTCACTGCAGTGCACACCTCCTACTTAACCTCACACCCTTACCACTACAACACTTTCCAGTTCCACAAGAATTATAACACAACTCTGGTGTAAACAAGTTTACCAGCTTTACATTAACTACCACACACACACACATATATACATATATACATATATACATAGAGAGAGAGAGAGAGAGAGAGAGAGAGACACTCTTGCATGCTAATACACTGCACATCTAAACAGTAAATAACCTGCAATAATGTAAACTTCAATACAAATGAGCAGTCGCAGTAAATGGTAAACTGCTTACAACACTGCTACTGCCCCCGACTGAACATACATTAAATAATGAGATATAAAAGAAGAAAGATACACAATTGTCAACACTATTAGTAATAAAACAAAATACTACATATTACAAGAACTTCCATTTGATTTACAATCATTAATTTTACAATAATGTAAGAATAATTTTGTGTTCAAAAGGTTGTTTTCATATTCTATCTGTCTCTAAGAACATTTCTTGTCTGTAAAAACAGTCCAAATATGAGTTTTCACCATAATATGTAACAGGAAAAACTGTGAAAGTTGCACATCTCTCAGGCGTGAACTGGTCTTTGCTTACGGGATGGTCACAAAATAATGTGCTTGAAGCTGTGGGTACAGGAGTGCTATTTAAACAATTTTTGAACTTAAACACTGTCACACATACACACACAAAAGTGATCTCATACACCATCATCCTTTTGAGAATTAGACTAAAAAAGGCAAAACCAGGAACAGTGTTTGCCAACTTTGCGAGTAAGTATGTTGGTGGAGTGCTGCAAACACTGAACTTACACAGCTTCGTAGTTTAATTTTCAATGCTTTTCCAACCTCACCGCAGGTGAATGTTCCTATGGTTGATTAACACACACCACGGCCTCTTCCTTAACATTCCTGGATCTCTGAGCAGCTACAGTCAGTGTCAAACATCTAGAAGGCTGAGCTCCCGAGTGCTAGTTCGCCCCTTCCCCTACTGCACTCGCCTTGTCACCTGTCGGCTGAAAACTTAATTTATACACTCATTGTACAATTAACAGTTCCGACAACTACTATGACAAAATCCCATTTAACCATTATAAAGTTCTATCCAGAACAAAAAGAAACTTGAATTACATTTCTACGATAAATCTGAGCCTGTTACAACTTATGAGCTTCTTTTGAATACGTTAGAAGTCGTAAGTAACATTTCACATTATATAGAACCATTTTTTGTAACTATGCAGGGAAACATCAAATAAACTTAATTTATCAGCGACAATGGTATGTTCAAGTGAGTAAATATAACATGTATTAAATCATTGTATAACTGCATTAAAAATCTCATAATTTTAAAACTGATAATTGAGTGCTTATACAGCACGTTAGTAAAAAACCACATGAATATTAATTTTGCTGTACATGTGCATTTCAACTCTTATTTTAGAGTAATTATCGCCAACCTTCTGGTTAACTATATTGTATCAATACATTTGTACATTTTGATAATATAAGTGTATACATTTTTTGATTCCTGATAACAAATGTGTAAATTTATACCTACCGCAGCCTTTTTCCATTATTACTCATATACACTTTTGTTTACAGTGCACAGCCTAGTATATTTTTCTACCTAGTTTATGCACATACGCACCCGATTTAAAATAAATATATAACACAGAATGTAATTTACGTGGCTTGCAACTAAACATTCCTTATTGAAACACTATTTCATTTGAGTACAAAGATTTTTTCTAGCTAACTATACTACAAACACAAACTTTGCAATTAAATTATAAATACCTAGCGAATCAGAGACCAGTTGTAGCACTTTTCCTATACTTTAAAAAGTAGTCTACATGTTTGTAAAATTTACAAATTTTTCACAACGCATGGATTGACAGCATTAAATGTTCAGCTGCTTTCCGTACGTTGGTGATCAGATATAAGGGCAACATTTTTAATCTATGTGTTTTAACTATTCTTGTACTGCTCTTCGTTTTCCTGGAGTTGTTTGATGTTCGCGAGTACATTTTATAGAACATTTGCTCACTCGTGTACATTTAGCTGTAGCTGCTCTCTCTCTCTCTCTCTCTGTTGCTTTACTTAGAAGGGTAGGCAAACATATTTATTCCCTTAACTTTATATCACTACTTTTAAATATTTCGCATTAAAGTGAGCACTTTTGAAGATCATTTTGTCTTAAATAATAATTATTAAATAGCATACTTATATTGTCCCCTCAGACGTTTACTGTTGAGTACGGTATTATCAACACAGTTTGTTTGTCACTGAGTGTGGTTTGTATGTACCAAAAAGTGGCAGGAAGACTGACATTTTCTGAAAGGAAAAACGCAATAAGGATTTCAGAAATGCTCAGTACATCCCGAGCCACCTTCAATTATCTCTTTCCTTGCTGTGCAATACTTTGTTGAATCTTTTCGGTTGCATGTTGCACTCCAACATCAATAATCCTGCTCTGAAGAAAGAGTAACTAATGTATTTGGAACTGCATAAAGCTTAACAAGAAAGGAAGGCTGCCTCCTCTACCAACCCTTAACCACCCCATTTCACCTAGGACGTGGCTTACTTTAACCCCCATGCTACGAGCCGACTAGACGTTTGGAACCGACAGTAGTTCCGTCTACCAATCTCATTGTTGTACAAACCCTTCCTACGTTCAACCACTCCTGCTGCTGCAATTTATTTACAATAATGCAGGAAAAGTGTAACTACTACACATGACTGATTATAGGGCCAGGGCCACTAACTAACCAATTGGGGATGACGTCAGGTTCAACAAACAATCAGATCACAAGTGACTTGCCACCAGCTCCCGATTAACTTGCATTTCATCTCATGTGCACGTAGATGTGAGTGTGGATCAAAGTGCTCATGTCACATTGCTGACCTTCAGTGCTCTATCAACTGCATGCACACACTCTACGGTAGAAGAGTTATGTGAACAAAATATACATTTGTGTGTTATTGCTCCTTGTTAATTGAGGTTTATTACGCCTTTGGTAACAATAATTGCTTCTTACTTGCACGACACTACAAAGGTAAACCTACATTATATTTACACAAAACAGAACATTGTACGAGATGATGTCTTTGAGAAGCAGTAGCATTAATTTAATATTAGTAGTGCAGTAAATAATTAAACAAAATGTTCAAAACTACTTTCACGGTGTAGCAATGCTGGTGCAGGTCTTATTAAAACTTCCATCCCAGTAATTTCTGTTGGTGCATGCATGTACTGTACTTGAGCAATCTTATCTTGGTAAATATTTGTCACAGAGCACGAGTGTTACAGTGTTGGAAAGCTCTATCTTAAAGAAATTGCATTTAACTTTTTTCCCCATTACCTTCCACATTTTTTAACCTATTGGTAGCTATCCATAAATTTCATGATTTTCAAAGAATAGTCACAGTTCAATCAATATTTTTTTTGTTTTGTTTTCAGGTAAACTTTATCGCTGTATTTGCATATGTATCACTTTGGTGCAGTCAACTGGTTAATTAAAAACAGATCCCAGTGGATGTCAGTTTATGCAAATTGTTTGCATCCTTGTGCCATTCAGGATGAATTATGACATTCTTGCATGAAAAAAAAGACGCAGATATGGGAAAATAGGGGAATGTAAGTATGTTGATCAACAAGGTCTCAAGTATTAATGACAAAATTTTCAGATTTCCATAGTTTCTTTTTTTCAAAATAATTAAAAAAAACTCCTGGGCTATATCTAGTGAATCTTTCATGATACAGAGTTGTTATTTTGCTTCAGAAAGATGAACACTCAAAACATCAGAAAAGTAATTTCAGGATTTTTTAAAATCCTAAACAAACACAAGGAAATGTGTTTTTAATGAACTGCTGACATAGTTCAAAACCCACCGGTCTAACATCATGATTATCATTTCAATTGGAAACATCTAAAATATTATTTCAAGTTTTTCTTGTAATTTCAAACCCTAAGGCATAATTTTTTTTCTATTAACTCTCTAACACTTAACACACCAGTTGAGTTTGAGGTGTTGTTTGAATCAGAATGATGGTTACATAAATACCTGAAAAATTAAATACATTTTTCTACTGGAAGCAATAAACAAATAATGTGGAGTACAATCTTTGCAAACCCTTCAAAGTAGATTGTCCAAAAAAGTCATACTGAACATTAGGAATTAGTTTATAAGATGTTAAATTTTGCAATCCTATCAATACATAATGTGGTATAATATCTTTGTCCTGCTATTTTATTATAATGTAAATGTATTACCGCTTAGTCTTGTCGGCTAGATTTGTTAGTTCTCTGCAGTGCTCCGAGGCATGTTCAACGGATCAGTTCAGCAAACCTGTTGCGCAGGCACACATTGTCCGGCAGTGTTAACGTTATTATAAAACATATATTATGACGACCGGACAGAGAGGGTGCTCAAGAACTGTGGTCGAAGCGGGGTACCTCCACTCTGGCTTTCCCTTGCAAATACCTTCCTTGTGCGACAACTGGGGTAAACGACTCGGAGCACGGAACATATTTTACAATGCACTAATACAATAATACAATTTCTTTTGTTGATGTAGCTGTTCAGTTAGTTCGAATGACTGCAATGTATAACTGCAAAGTATAAACCAATTAAAAACAATCATCACTTGCAGTGCGATCTCATAGGCCTACTGCTTCTTCGATTCTACTTTAGCCTTTTAGGGAACTTTCACACTGAAAATAGTGACTAAAATATATAGGTCATTCGGGATAAAGTGAGCACTCAAAAAGCTCCGATTAATTTGTTTTACGTTAGTTTATATCTTTCCGCTGCACTTAAAAATAAACATTGCAGCATACTTTTATTTACATAGATTTGTATAATGTTTAAATATACATTAAACTGCTAAAAAAAGATTTTATCTGCAGTACGTAGTCGTTAAAAAATATGGGGATGTTGAATATATTGTTGTGATGCTAAAATTCAAGATTTTTTTTCTCATACATGCTCAAAGTAGGTAAATGAATTATTTTGGACTTCTAATTTTGAAGAGTAGCCTATTTGGTTTTTGGGAAGTAACTTCTTCCCAGTTAGGATTGTGGCAGTCTAGAAAGTCTGGTTACAATTTTTCAATCTAGAGTTTTTCAAGTTCACTACTCCAGGAAGCCTACAGAGGTTACTGTCACTGCAGCGCGTGTAGATTCCTTTGTGGGCAGTGTCCCAGTAGTGCATGCGTGCTGACAGGTTACAGGCAAGTGAGAGGTATGGTGACAGATGTTGTCTTGTCACCGGGCAGTCGTGTGCTACGGGTGCTTCTGGCACTGTGTGGCGGCCTTCTGGGGCACTGGGATGTCGCTGTCGACACTCCCCCACTCCCCTGACATCTGTAGGACGGGCAGTGTGTGCTACGCAGCACATTACAGTCAAGTTGTCTCCTGCACTACTGCTGTTACGAATTATATTTAAATTTGTAACTCAAAACCACCACTAAAAACACACGACATAATTACACACACAATTTAAAAAATCAAGTTCTGTTCAGTTATACTGCCATGAACGTCGACACACTTAACAGAAAAAATAAATAACGCATTTCCTTAAAATATGGGACAGAAAAAGATGTGGTTTTTAATTCCAGATACTAAGGCTGGTCATCATAGAACATAACAATTTACAGATTACCAATTACAAAACCGTTATTTTTTTGCCTTTTTTTACTTTTATATATTTTTTCCCTTATGTTTAGTTTAGTATTTGACTGTTTTATTAAAAATATTGCAATTTTAGTAATTATTTGTTTAACGTAATATTACAATTATGTATACTTCAAAACCTTGTAATGCTTACAATTATAAGTTTCATGCAATTTTTTTTAATAATATTGTAATATTCATAATTAATATTTGTTCAGTAATATTTATAGTTTAACTACGTACTAATTGTAAACCAGCCTGAGGCCGAATTTGTAGGTTATAAAATAAAATAAATACTTCTGAACATGTTTATCAGAAACCCATATTTATTGCACAATGGACAAACACACTCGACTTAACTACGCTTCCAAGCGAAGCGGCGAAAACCAAACTCTGATGCCACCTGTCGCTGGAATCTTGAAATTTGTTTGCAGCTCAGAGTGCTATAAGTAATTTGCAAACGAGTGTTGATTTTCAGCAGCCAGCTACGTCACTTTGTGCTGGGGCTAAGTAACTCAAATTATGCAATAAGTAGATATGTCAATAAGATGATAAATATTTTAAAGTATATTAAATACAGAGAGGTCGATTGCATTTTATGTTTGTTCAGTAATGTTGTATTGTGATAATTTGCTACCAACCATAAGAGCAATAATGTAACCCTTGTTAATGTTGACTTATATGCAGCAACGGTTAGTGATTATTTTCAAAGGTTAAATCTGAAAGTGCTCAGTTCTCCCAAATGTCACATAAGGAAATATTTTTCCGAATTTCCTCAAATTTGGCACCCAAATACTTATTAGTAAGCTGGCGAGTATTTTAACATTTTTTCTGAACACACTAAATGTGTAAAGAAAAATTTTCATGAGTTTCATAAAAATTTGTACATATATCACTTAATAAGTGATATATTTTAATCTGTAATTGTATTTTCAAAATGGAGGCTGTC
The DNA here is from genome assembly GCA_003012365.1 of Medauroidea extradentata. Lineage (NCBI taxonomy): Eukaryota > Metazoa > Arthropoda > Insecta > Phasmatodea > Phasmatidae > Medauroidea > Medauroidea extradentata. Next base: position 70,633 of record PNEQ01001197.1, read on the forward strand.
TGAACATATTTTGATTGCACAAGTTATCTAAGGTACCATTTTTCAGAACTACTTCATACTCTGAACACGTAATGTATTACTTAACAAGGTGACTTGGCACCAATGTTTTTGTTCATACCCTGTTTGAATTTTCTAAACATTGGTCATTCGAACATATGACTACACGAAATATCTAAGGAATCATACTTCATAATTTCATTAAACTCTGTACTCCTATAGAACTTAATAAGTTAATATGAAAATTACATGTTTTGTTTATGCTGTTTTCATATTGTCAAAACTGTGACAATTTAAACATTTTTTGATCACACGTGATATCTGAATAACCATTGTCCAAAATTTAATTTAACTCAGTACACATATAGCTCAAAGTAAAGTGACATGACTGTATGTGTTTTGTTCACGCTGTGTTAACAGTTACAAAGTAGCAGTATTTTAAATAAAAGTTTGTGACATGGGTTATCTAAAAGAACCATTAACAGAATGTCATCTAACTCCGTACACAGTAGTAATAAATGCAGTGACTTCAGTTTTATGTATTATGTTCAAACCATAACTGTTGTACTTCAAAACACTTTAATATCACATGAAGTAGGTATCTGACTGTTAATTTTCCAAAGTTTCTTCAGGCTCTGTACACATTTAGTACTACGTAAGGAACCATGAATTTAAAGTTGTTGGGCCATGTTATGTTTAGTAATATTGTCGCGAAGCTAATTTTTGAGTTTTATGTTCGCAGGCAAGTTGCGCCGAACTTTGTTTAAATTAAATAAACCAAGAAGCGTGGGTCGCCTGTTACAATAAAGTTTCGCCAGAAGCGGGCCAAGGCTGACCAATTGTTGTGACATGCGACCGGGGCTGCAGACCCGGTGTCGTTGTGATAGTTTACAGTTCTGGAAGCGCTTGGCTTAACTCTTGTTGCGAAATTGGTGCGTTACCGGAAAAAAACACTCCGGTGGTGCGTCAATTACAGGCGGGTTTTCCCTGACTGGCAAGGCCGCGTCGTAGGAGGGGCGGTGCTGTGGTAGGGCGTCGATCGCCTAGGGGCACGGTCATAATAGTCTGGAACATTGAGAGAGAGAGAGACCTTCCAGCGAGTCGACTTGCCAGATCAAGCTAAAGTCAGTAAGTCACTGCTGGGTGGGGCTCCTGCTCCACCCAGACCTCTAGATAAGTTTTTAGTAGTAAGACAATAAGGAAAGGATAATTTAAACCGTCGAGTAATTAATGGTTAAATAGAAGCCTTAAGACGGGAACACCAAGGCCGCGAACCAGTCCACAGACCTTTCGTCTGAATCTTAGTATGACAAATTGTGTTCATTTGCTTAAATTGTAACGTCTGGTTTTGAGTTGAATTTTATTGTTAAAATAATCCTGTTATTCTTTACAAATGTTAAATATTTTATATTTCTTTTTAATGTAACTCACATATTGAAACCAAAGTTCCTATTTACTTGTAATTTCGTTTTGATACTTTTATTAAATGTTTCTGTTTTGTATCTAATTTGTTTATTTAGTAGACTGTCCCCCATATGTTAATATGGAGGTCAAGGGAAGCGTCGTGTGGAACAGCTGGTGTTCTAGTTTTAGTAGTAATTAAGTATTTAAAATTCCCATATGCCTACTTCCTGTATAGGGAGATAGCTAATATCCGTATTCCCAGTCATTGAATAATTCCTCTCGCAGTTTTCTGAGTTCTTTAAGATATTTTATTTAATTGTTGTGAACTTAGCTATTTTTGCCAAGCGAATTGTGCTAT
>PNEQ01001198.1:0-13889 GCA_003012365.1 Medauroidea extradentata
GCACATATTTATAACCTTAAATTTATACATCTCGGGACGTTATTAAGACAACAGGTAAGTACAAAAACATCACAACCCTTCTTACATCTACAAAATATGGCATCGGAAAATTACGTTAACATAGGCGAGACCTGAGGTACACTAGTGAGGCTTAACCTCCAAAAGGGACAAGCTCGGGAGGCGAGCGTCATATAAATAATATAGCGGTGGGGCGTCATGCTTAAACTACCAGCAGTAACAATTATTACACTACTAACTCTGATACAGATTATAATTCCAGTCCTTGCATAGCATAAATGTCACAAACTCATAAACATTAGAACATGAATCTAAAATAGCGGAGGGGCTATATCAGATCGAATAAATATGACCATTTGATCTCTGTAGTAGTTGTGAGCAGAAAAGCTGGAATAAGCTTCAGTTACGGTTTTACTCTGAAAGAGTTGATAAGTGCTGAACAGCGAGGCCTTGAATTAGGCGAGAAGGTTAAGTAAGGAGGAGAAGTGGTGAGTCGGGGAAAGGGAACTTAGTACTATGAGGAAAACTCCCCATCAAACTGCAATGCCTACCACATGTCCTTACATGCAAACCTCGAGATTGAACCCACTTGGGACTGAATCTGAACATATATTGTGGTATGTGGATGGTATGAACACTATGCCACTTATCTCCTTAGTTTATACATAATACACAGGATGTTTCCAGAATCTCTGATTTAACACTGCTCAGGACTTCCCATGCATTGGCCAGAGTGAACGGCACACAGACACACATGTGTAACGTGCACACACATGCATACGCACACACACATGCTGTGTGCCAAGGACTAATCAGAATTTAGTCCATTGTAATATGGTCATCATATGAAGCAAATAAACTGTAAAAGTACCTATTTTCTTTTGGTTCAGTATTCTAAATAATATGAAATAATTTGCAAAACGCACAACTACATTTGACGGTTACCTGATCACTCAGGCTTTTATAAACAAAGACGATACGTTTTACGACCTAACTCCATACGACTGATGCTTGTCGCCTGTATTTTCAAACATGGTAGCTTAACATTGAACAATATAATTTATAATCATTGGCGATGTTGCAAAAAAAAAGTTTGCATAGCTATAACATTAATAATTTTGCAACGTAATGTCTATCAGGTACGCTCGTCCTCTCTCTGTATCTCTTTTTTATCCAAATAACATAAAGTACAACCTCACTGTTACGACCGCTCTGGATTCTAGAAAAAAAGGTCATAATGAGGATAGACGAGGAAATTATGTAATGAATATTTCTGGAATTTTTAATAAAGTCTAAAACATCAATTCAAAATGTAACATTTTTCTCATGAAATCCAAGTTCAGTTACTTCTGGTGCAAAAATTACTAATTTTGAACTAAATATCTATAAACACTCACTACACAGATATACTCAAAGCAAAAATTACCCTTACTATGGCATACGTTCACTCTCAATACTGCAAGAGAAACCTACACAAAGCGCAATGTGCTACTACTGTAGTGAGTGATAGCTACACATTTACTATTTTTTTTGCCGGGAAGTCTAATAATGTAAATATTAACTACAGTATAACAATGATAACTTAACAGGCAAACCTATACTGAAGAAAATTTATATCCTGAAAAAGCATCACGATAAACCTTGCAAGCCGCTAGAATTCTAGCAAATTCCGTGTGTGTTATGTCAAGCTCTTTGCCAGGATATTGCAATACTATGTACAATTGCTAATTTGAAAAACAATGTTAAGGTTATAGTATGTCCCTTATTTAAATTCTGAATGCTGCCATGACGTGGCAGCATCATAATGAATAGGTTTTGTTTATAGATTTTTTCTAGAGTGACTAACCAAGTTTTCAATATGAAAAAAGTAAACTAATTTGTTTCAATAAACAAATTTAGCTACTGTAATTATGTTTTATGAGATGTCAATCAATCTAAAACTTTCATTTGATAAGCCTGAAAAAAATTAAGCTATTAAAGTAAAAGCTACAAGAAAAATAGTCCAGTATCATCAGAATATGATGCAATATACAAATCACAAAGTATTGTTATAAATGGGATGGTCCCTTAACAAAAGCCAAAACTGATTCCTCTTCCAGGTCCTGTTGTTGTGTATACTTGTATATCACTGTCTCTAATGACCTTACTGTTAACGAGACAAAGTCTACTTACAGTAAAAATTTAAGGAATACCTACAGAATGTCTAACTCACCTAGTTGGCATCTTCTGTATGATTACGTCAGTCAAGAAGCCTGCCTTTTGGCAGCGCTCCACAAACCTCTCAAGCACTGTGTAGGCTAGAGGCACATCCAGGCAAATGTCCGGCATGTCCTCATAGATGCGTAGGAATCCTCGCTCCAGCATATCTGGGGTGATGATAATGGCCTGGCACAGTGTCTTCAGTAGTCTGCACATTGCCTCCTCCACTTGACCATTGATAGCTTCAATGGCCATCACTACTGCCTGCATATAACATTGTCTGCTTCAGTTATAAACGTCTCAAAAATTATTCTTCAAATAGAGTAACTCAAAATCAATATTGCCTATCTTAATTATACCCAAATTTATGACAAATAAAACTGATTATGCAATCATTTAAATGTCAAGTGCAAGCAATGATCACAAGTCATCAGACATTCATTTTCATTGACAACTGACACAAATACTATATACAAATAACATTTCAGATTGGCTGCATATTAACCATAAAGTACAGACACACATATACAACAATCCAGGCATACCTGGGTGGGTATTAGGCATGAAGCCAGGAATGGAGTGACGATGATGACTGATGAGAAACAGGTAGCCAGACTCACAATACAAACAGGAAACAAAGGTAAATATGTATTGTTATACTCAAGCTACAGTATGCACTGACTGTTCAACCTATACTTATGCAGAGGCCTGATTGGTCTCTACTGGTCACACCACTGCAATACAAAAACATAAGTTACCTGCAAGATAAACTATGACTGCAAAATACATATGTATTTATATTTTATACATACATAATTAGTATATGCTAATGAAACCAGAGGTTGAACAGAGGTGGGACTTAAAATACAAAGAGAGAACTGTCTCTGAGAAACCTCACCTGAAACATTTCTGTCTGTGACCTAAAGAGAAACCCCTGCAGTTGGACACAAGTAAACTAACCATTAGGCCAACTACATTTCATATGTACAATTTTTCTATTTACCTGACATACATGCATTAAGTTTATGTATTAGGGTATATTACAATTTAATGTCTTACTGTAAATTTATGTGCAGTTATTTATATATAAAGAAGTAATGTACAAAATCTCTTAATTGTTTTTAACAAATTATAGTAGAACACTGTTATAGTGTTCCCACTTATAATGTTTTCCTGGTTATAATGCTACCTTCATTTGGTCCCTAAAGCTCCTTGGCAATAGGAAGTTACGCTGTTAAAATGTTTTCCCATTTATAATGTATATATTTTTTCGGTCCCTTGAGAAACATTATAACAGGGTTCTACCGTATATACAACTTTACATAAATTATTTAAAACCTGTATCACATGGGGTTCCCAAGTTCATTTCCTATCAAGAATAGGGCTAAGAGATTTATTGATTCACAGGCATTAATTTATTGATAGATTCATTAATTTCTTTATTAGCTCTACAAGGAGGTTCAATGCTTAACATTCTAACATCACTTTTGAACCTAGGCGTCTAACAATCTGGCAGTCATATGCCCCAACCATTTTTTGACTTTATAAACTCTGACTTCAGGCTTCATATAAGGAACAATGAGATTTTTCACACTTCCAGTTAAGAATAAAAAAATAAAAAACTGTATATACAATGAAATTACCAAATTTTCAATACCGTAAAATGTTGCCATGCAATATTATTTTTGAAGGTTTTTTCTTTTGTTATGGCCATTTTATGTCTATGAATACTGGGTTATAAACAGAGGTATGTTAAAACAGCATTTACAAATCCATTTTATAGCATTCACTTTGTGGTCTGTAGCATTTTATAGCATTTATAAAATGTGAAAAATAGCTTTTTGTAGCAACTATAAAATCTGGATTTACGATTTTTGTAGTGTTCATTTAAGAAACTAGAAAAACAGTTATCTAAACTGTTGTCACTGTCAATCATTATTTTACAATTACTGTATAGTGTACATGACCAACAATCACAATGTACACTTAGCCTACTGGTTGAACTTCAACATATCACACGTCTCCAGGGTTTTTTCAGTCAGTTTTCTCCTTCTGTCCATTAGCACAAGGTTGTAGCTGCTGAAAAACCTCTCAGTATCTACGCTGTTAACTGGCAGCCAGAGAGATTTGATTGCTGCACAGCAAAATTCTTTGAAGTTTGGTTGCATTGCTAGCAAAATTTGAAGAACATCAACTTTTGCCCAATCTTTCAGCTGTTCTACCAACTGCTGATGGAAATTTTATATTATATATATATATATATATATATATATATATATATATATATATATATATATATATATATATTATATATCCATAAACTTAGTCATGTCCACAGATTTACATGCAGGCAGTAGTGATTTGTTGGAATGCACAGAAGCTTCATTTGCCAGCACCACTTGCCCTGCAACAGCAGGGTTGAAGAGTTTGCCTGATGACTTGTACATGTTATTCCCTTCACATGTCCCCATGTGCAGTGCAAGTTTCATGTGTGCTTTTGTACCGGCATTTGTAAATTTTTCAGTAATTTTTGCATGCATCACTATGTTTTTGCACCGAGACAAAAGTGCTGCTGTTTTTTCTGGGAAGAGTTCTTTTGCTTGTCTCCCCAAATGACAGATCAATTCTATCAAGGTGGTCCCAAATTATATGACCACAATGGTACTTAGAACCTTCAAAAAGATTGATCAATGTCATTAGAGGTTGGCAGATTTCAGAAATAAATGTACTAATCTGTGCCTTTACTTACAATTTCAATTCTGGGGTCTGCAGTATATCACAAACCAACAGACTACTTGCATTTTTTCATCACACTGAGTAAGAAAGTTTGTGAATGGCTCGAGGTATTTGTCAAGATAGTCAACACTTTTGAACCATGAATTCCATCTTGTGATGTCTGGTTTGGGAAATAACACAGGAGGTAATTCAGGATATTCTGACAGGAAGTTCATATACATACAAATGTTTGATCTTTCTGCCATGAAGAAATTACATTTTCAGGTTTACAATGAGTCTGTTAAGTTGTGGCAGTTCTGTCATAAAGACGTTTCCGATGAGGTTAATTTTGTGGGCCCAACATTTAAAATGTATCAAATGGTCCCCAACAAGCACACTCAAAGCAGTGAAGCAGGTATCCATGTACCGTGCTGAGTCAGACACCGGACCAACAATGTGCTCATATGAAATGCCATATTTCTGGACACTCTCTACAATTGCTTGACTGCATGATGTTCCTGTAGCTTTATCAAGAAAGGTGCAACTTGCAAGGGCCACTTTTTGTTTTGCTGCACTACTTAAGAGTTCTAAATAATACTGCAAAAACACAATGCCCTTGACTGTTAGTTGTTTTGTCAGCAACTATAACAATGTCTTCACCTTCAAATTCTTTGCACAGTCTCTCCCTCTCCTCTTCCTTCGCTGCATTGCTCCACATAAAGTCTTCACAGCTTGTCACCCGTTGGCAAGTCACCTGATCCCTTAACATATTTTGACAAATATTCACGTAATGCAGGGTTGTCTAATTAATGAAAGGGTATGTTTGCTTGAAGGAATGCCTGTACAGTATCCAAGACAAATTCTGATTTTTCTTGCTTGGTTTTTCTTACATTTTCATTTATTTCAACCAAACTGACTTGCCGCTTCCTAGGCTGAGGGTCATTTTCTGCTCATGTTTTTTTTATGCCTATTAGATTGACAGTGTTTTTCCAAATGATCTTTCTATTCCCACTCTAACATCACATTGCAAATGCCACACATTAAAATTCCCGATTCACTTACGTAAATATTTTCTGCCTTGTAGTCGCTGACCCGATTTTTAATAGTCACTTTGGGTCTTCCCATTTCAAATCTCAATTGCCGTAACTCAAGCAGAGAGAAAAAAAATTACAACAAATGTAACAAAAACACAATGCTTCGAACTTAGAAATATTCATGCACGTAAAACTCTGTCAAACACAAAACTAGTATGATACAGTTCACGTGTATCAAACTAAAACACCTTCGTGGAAAATATACTTTCAATAAACGTCAGCACATATAATACAAAAATGATATCTGACATCAGTGTAAAGCGTGGATTTCACCAATAGTTCAAATGTCCAACGGCAGGGCAGACTGCAGCACTGTAGATGTGTTGCGATAGTTTGACGATCGAACTATGTCGCTAAAGACGATTAGTTGATTCGATTATTAATATTCACTGTTTCGTTACGAACTTATCGTCGTCAAAAATTATTAGTAAAACTATTGGAAGCCAAAATTACAACACTGAAATAAGTTATGTTATGATTACGAAAAATTAGATAATGTCTCAGGTAAAAAAGTTTTCAAAGTTCCCGCCATGTTAGAGAGCACAGGCGGTTTTTAATTTACATTCGTTGGCTACACGTGGATGCGCGAGCAGAAAATACGACTCAACGTTTTTCGAAACCTAAAGAATGTAAATATCTTTTTACTGCTAAAACTTAATGAATAATCCAGTTTCTTATTTTCAAACCATAAGTAATAGTTAAATGCTTATGTGTTAGGTATGGATGGCCTGCCGGTACTTATATTTTAATGATAATTGATAATCTACTTTTTGAAAATATCGCAAATATTTCGCAAGAACACCGGAAGAAATTTCGCATCTATTTCACATTTATTGCATTTGCGATTTTAATGTACCTCTAGTTATGAAGCATGGAGAATTCACACTGCAGTCTAACCTGCCAGCCTAAAATAACATTTTACATCAAACCAGTGCCATTTAAACAGCAATTTTTGCAAGTCTTAAGAATGTTGCATAAATTCGAACATTTACTGTGGAATAAAAAAATTTTAAATGTGCCAAGATAGTGTAAAAAATTATTTTAAAAATATTTTTTTGTAAATAGTTTATTTTTGGTTATTTTTAAGTGAGAAAACAATGTATCTACGGTTTACAGAGTCATTTATTTTGATGTTCGACTAAAGTCACATGTCACAGTTTAGAAATATTTTGTATATTCGACTATAGTCTAATGTCGCAGCGAAGGAGTTAAAGCAAATACTTTTAATGTTTTAAGTTCCTGAACTTCACTACTTTATACTACTTTAATACATACACTACAATGCGCAAAAAGAATAATGTTAAAAATTCAAGAAGCCAGACCAAGCCAACAGGCATAGTCCTTTAAGTTAAGGGCTTGTTCCAGAGTTTTTTTAAGACTGGTGCCAATAACTCAAATCTTTTTTAACCAAAAATTCTGAAAAAATTTGAGTCAATGTGCAATCACACGATGCACAATACTGTGGACGTGTTTTTTAAAATAATGTACCATTCGCCAGCAAAAAAATAATTTCCTTCATTTTTGCTTATTTTCACGACGAAAAACGTGGTATTTTGGGTAATGAAATCTAAAAAACCGTTCAGTATAATTCTATAAAAAAATTCAGTTACAAATTATAACATATAACTGTCAAAACTGTGCAGCAAAATTTTGATATGAGTATTAGGTAACAATAAAAATAATATTTTTGAAATCACTGCAAAACTCCGTAACAAGGCCTTAATCACAAATGTTAAATCCCGTTGTCGAGTTCCAATGCACTCCAATACACCAATTACTGCGTGGAAAAAGGTTTTGAACAGATAAGTTTGCTGCAATATTGTCAGATTTTCAGGTATTTTAAAACTAAAAATCAATGAGAACTATCAAATACTTACAGTATGCCACTATGGGTCACAATTTTATAACTAATTATCTACATGTAGTCTTATCAATAGAATTTTTTTTCCAAACCCAAAAATGACACATTACCCCAGCAGTGAGAACATTAACAATTTTAACCAAACTAATTAACACAAAAGAGGACAACAAAGTATTTATTTCAACAATGTTTTCAATATATTTAGTTCAAATATTTTTCAGTACAACAATGCAAAAACCTCAGCAAACTAAAACAGCTGCAAAAACTGTTTTAATTAAGAAGGAAAAAAAATAAACCATGAAATTGCTGATGTCACAATAAAACAGCTATTTATTGAAATAGCACTACAAATTACTTATTGAATAAATTGTCACAAAAATTAATCGAAAATATGGTATAGCCACTACTGGCAAAAAAATTTACAAAATCACAATGTTATGCAAGACCAAAATCATGGTAAGCAAGTTGGGGGAGTCTAAGTAAGAAACATTTTTTTGCAATGAAAAACAGTGAAAGGTTAAAAAACCAAGCATAAAAGAGTACATTAATGAAGTCAGCTACATAATCGTCTAAATCAATTTAAATAATTTTAAATAATCTGTAGAAGTTAAAACAGGTACCACCACTGACCTCGTAGACAAGCTCGTGGTGGAAGTGAGGCACCTCGAGGTCTTGCAAGCAGCGATGTGCCTCTTGAAGATCTCCAGAGCTAACAAATTCCTGCAGAAGCAGGTTCATCTGACGCACTAGAGACTTGACCGGCCTGAGACCACCTCCAACTCCCCAAACATTGTCGAGGCGGACCAGTCCATGCTTCATTGACAACAACGTATCAGCACGCAGCAATGCCTGCCTACAAACGCAAGCAAATGTACGTCAGCATGCAATATAACACAAATGTAGCACTCCTAACCTTAAAACAACCAACCCACCTGGCATGCTCACAATCCAGCTTGTCCTGGGAGTTAACAACAAACTTTGGTGGCAGGCAGTCGTCTGCAATGGCACGGGCAATAAAGTTGCCAAGGGCAACAGGAGCATCTGGAGTGTCCAAAATGAGGTCCGGGAGATTTTGCAGCAGCTTCTCAAATGCTGTATAAAAAAAATTAACATCAACAATTTTATAAACAAAAATAATGCATCAACATCTACACTAAACATAAGAATTCCAAAGTTATAATTTTCCTATAACATACCTACCTTGCTAAACACCCACCATATTTAATCAACATACTTAATGTCAACAAACAATTATCATTACAATTCCCTTCCCCCTTCCCCATACCATTTGTTTCTTCTGTATCACAGTTTAAGAATGGATACCTTGTACCAGCATTTTCATGACTTTACAGAAACTATAAAAAAATTCACAGCTACTGTAAAACACATAAAAGCGTGCCAATTTTTTGGTCTTGGAGGTTTTAGTAGGTTGGAAAATTGCTTTTAAACAAACAAACAAGTTACTGTACAGCATATTTTCCATTTGTTTTTACAAGGAATCCAGATGGCATTTTTTTTTGTTTGTTTTTAATCTGATACGAGGTATCAACTCTTAACTGACTGTATGTATTTGTATCCCTGGAAATACTTAATTATGCTTCACGAACACTCAACTACACCTTACGTCATTTTCTGTTCTTCATTCTTAACCCCCCCCTTTTCTGTTCCCGTTAACCCAAGCATGCATGGTCATAATCAGTAAAGGAAAGCGACTGCTGAAGATAATATCTCTACAAATCAAGCCAGCCAAGATGATTCGTGTTTGATTAATGTTAACTTTACAACAGTCCAACAAACATTAAATCAACTATGACAGCTAAAATAATTTTCAGAAACAAATTTTTATACTAAAAATAATAAGGTTAGTAAAGTGATGTGTACTAATATTAGCAAAAATTGAGATTCTTTAAAACAAGCTGTAAATTAATTTTTAGAGGGACTACCTACTTTTAACAAAAATGTAAGTTCACCCACATCCGTCCAGAAACATAATTCACATGCACACACACCCCCCACCAACACACACACACAAAATGTTAATAAGGCAATATTGCAGGAAATCTATGTCAAGGTAGAGCTTAAAGTAAATGGGAGTGTCTGGTTTCCAACACATTTGCATTATGAGAAGATTAAATTGAAGGGGCCCCCCCAACAGGGAAGAATCAAATGATGGAACCACAACACTTGGTACTAACCTCTAGCAATGTCTTTCTGGGTAACAACCTCTCCATACATGTCCGAGATGAGCACGGATGTCATCTCACGGTGGGAAGGCTTGTGATCCATAGCAATCTCTACTGCAATTAAGGGAAGCTGAAACAATTATTCTCACATTTAGCACAAACAATTGTACTCTAAGATTAGGATGCATTGTATTCTACTAAAAAAATTACCTCACAGCAGAATTAAATACTACAAAAAAAGAGAGTGACACATGGAAATAAAAAATTTACAGGATTCCTGCCCAATACAAGTCAATACTAATGAAACAGACTAGCTCTGGCAATGGATGGAACAGAGTTCCAAACCTAATATATGAAAAATCTTCAGAATCACAGGTCAATGAGGTTGAGAATGTTTGAAAAACAGAAAAATAAAATTTGGGTGAGAGGAAGGGTGAGATGGAAGGGACTATATTATTGTGGTGAACGGTGAAAGAGAAGGAACATGTGAGCAATGCCTACACACGTGATGAGGGCTATTAACGTTTACCAAATTAAGCTTAAAGTCACTGTCTTTCTCGGAGTTCTGATGAAAATACAAAAAGGGATTTACATGTTAAACTACTGTATAATAGTGTGGCTCAGTCACCTTTCACAATGTCACTTTATAACAAAAACCATTTTCTGAAGAAGAGGAAGATATTCGTATAGGAATTATAATGTCGAAGAAAATAAATATGAGTAGGTGAAGAGTCTTTTTTTGAGAGTGAAAATACTGTACAGTATAAATCACAATGTTTCAGGGTATTTGAAGACAGCCTAAAAGATCCTACAACAATGTGTGCCACACCAAGATAAACAAAACAATTAGTGGCAGCATACACAGGTACATTTAATGTAATTTAACATTAACTATGTATTCCTGATCCTGCCAAGGCTCTTGGGGAATGAAGTGCCCTTATCTCATACTGATCTGTCATTTAAACTTTTTTTGCAGCTTGAGTAAAGTATTAAGAAGAGCCTTGAAGACAGTCACAGTCACTTTGCTGGAGTTATCGAGTCTGTACATGCGCCTGAAGATGGGAGCAGATCTCGGTTCTCAAAGCGTCGCATCTGTTTAAGGAAGTCTGCTACTTTTTGTCTATATTATCTTTGTTGTGTCGTCTTGTATTCTTACCCATTCGAGTCACCTATCACAGTGTTATCATGTCACCCATTTTCATGGACAGCTTTTATAGAACTTATTTGGTTGTTTTATTGTTTTTGTTGTCTTTCTGGATATTAATATATATTTTAGTCTGGAATTAATTTGTACTGCTATTCATTTTATTTTTTTGTGTCCTCATTTAAATACATCTATATTCCTTACCAGAATTGTATATATGTTATACGTTTGTAGGCAATAACTGATACAAACTTTTATGTTTTGCTTTTTTCACGTTGGGTGTTTTCTGCAACTTGGCAATATTTGCTAGCAATGACTTGTGTCTAAAAAATTTCTATTTTTATATCAGGAAATAATTAAATAATTCTAACAAACAGCATCATAATCCCAACAAAAACATTGTAAATATGTAAACTTCAGGGTTTTTTTTTTACCAGTATGTAACTAAAAATTACAATGAGATTTTGTTTCAGCATTAAACTGGCATGTTGAAAAAAATCCAGAAATTGATACAGTATTACTGTTTAAGACACCTGAACATTACAGGGGTAAACAACACCACATTTCATTTCCTGAAGGTTTTCATGGCTGGTACCTGATGTATACAGTAGAAGCTAGAAAGTATAGGATGTAAACTAAAAACACATTTAAATATTTCAAAATGGCATATAAACACGAAAAGAAACATTTTATGTCCAAAGATTAGAACATTTAATTTTCATTTTGTAGAAGATTTTTAATATGACTACCATAAATAAACAATATCAGATTTTAGATGCAAAATAAACGGAAAATGAGTATATCGTAACTTTAAATATGAGTCATCCTTTGGTTTATCAAAACAAGAAAGGGTTAGGCTCACTTCCTAGCTTGCATTGGGAAAGTCTCCAATGGAAAGAAGACTGCTTAGGTATCCACCTTGCCATACAGACGATGAGGCAAAACAGTCTGTTAATATCAGCTTTAGTACTCGTCCCACAGAGTGGTTAGCAATTCCCTCTAAAAATGATTCCCAGACATTTCAAAGCATCTTGCATGAATCAAAAATACTTTTTAATTACTTCCTCAAAAGTTATAGGTACTTTTTTTTCCATAGTTTTTTTTGTGACCTCATACATAGTTTTCTTTACCAGCATTTTCCTTCTACAATGTAGCAACCAATACTCATAGGTTTTATGTACATACAAATTTGTTACATAAAAAACCTGCGCACACACACACACACACACGCGCACACACACACACACACACACACACACACACAAACGCTCACAAATATATGAGCCATAAAATAAAAAATTATGATGCAAGTCAGAGTAGCTTTCTCAGTGCCACAGACAAATGACAGTCAAAAAGGTGTGGCAAAAAAATTCACCAAGAATCAAATTAAATGCATGAATAAATTCTTTTGGATGTAATTTTTATTAGAAGAATCTGCAGATGATTATCAAAATTCAATTAAATAAAACTCTAATGTAACTTTCCACTTACATCGCTACAGGTGGCTAAGCATAATTATACATTCTCAGTTCAGCTTAACAATGTGGGCCATTCAATGAAAAAGGCACAGAAAACGACAACTCACCATATACCTATTTGAGCCACAGTTAAGTTCTTCAAGGGCAAGGAGTGCTTCGCCTGTGTCACCATGCTCAAAATACTCCAAAACAATTGGTTCTGCAGCTTTCTGAAACACACGTAACAAACTATTTGCTACAAAGTTTAATCACACAGTAAATTATAGTTTTAAAAATGTATTTGTAGCAATTTTGTTCAAAAGTGACACAAGGTCCCACAATTCAGTACTATAACTTAATTTTTTGAATTAACTGAAAATAAGAATAAAGACAATGACCAAAAAAAATTAACTTTAGTCGAAGGGTGCTTCATAAAAAGTTTCCTTACAATTTTTTTATAGCTAGATATTTGCTACGGTAGCGTCATTATGAAAAGTAAGTATAGAGCAACCCAAACTTTTTTTACATTAAAATAATTTTTTTCTTCAATTACTTAATTCTTATTTTAGTTTATTTAAATACTTAACTTACACTGGATTGTGGAACATCATATCACTGTTTAAAAAAATCTTTATTGCCTAGCTAAAGATTATTTTCAACTTTATTGTTGATATTGCAACAAAAGTGTGTGTATTTTTATGTGTAAATTCATTTATTTTATCTTTAAGTTTTAAAACAAAGTAGATTATGAAAGTAACAATTTATTTCAAGAATACAATATTAAAACAATCCTTTCATGCCGCAGCCAGAATGAATTTTCTTTTCATAATTGCGGAGAATAGCCGACCATAAAAAATTATTTTACTGTCAAAGATTCTTAATGTGCGTGTAAAATTTCAAAAATCATTCGGAAGCCTGGAAGAGGTTGAAAATTTAACCGAAAGATTCAATTCCATTCATACATATAGGGTATACTTTAAAAACTAAAAAACCTTCTTTAAAAAATTAAAAAAATGAAAGTATTGTTACAAGTTTGGAGAACACAAACTTTATATGTGGGCAATTCCCATGAGTTCTTTGGGATAGAGGTCTTATAATTACAAATAAAAGAGTTAAATTAAGTACTGGATTTAATAGCTCACAAAGCTACGAAATACACAGAACAGTAATCAACTAGAACTCTCACAACACAATTAGTTATGCACACAATTACTCCTG
>PNEQ01001199.1:0-31233 GCA_003012365.1 Medauroidea extradentata
GTAAATTCCATGAAGAAATATGGTAATGATTCAATAAGAATGCTCTCGGAGGCGATGTGTGAAGGTGGTAGGCCCTCAGAGGTTGCCGTCTTGGAAGACTCCCGGCGGAAACCAGCGAGGATGCTGGGTCGCTGCCGTTTTCCCTGCGGACACTTGCTGTTGAGATGTGGTAGGAGCAAGACGCGCGTGGAAAGGTGCGTGAGGCCCACGTGGTCGGTGAGAAATCGCAAGGCATCGGTGCTACTATAAGTGATTATAGAATTTCATAGTTCGCATTGCTTTCTCTGCTATAATATATGCAAGCAGTAATTTATGGTAATTTTCATACGGTAGTGCCCACCGCGTCATGTAATGAAATTTGTATCTGTGCGACAATGTACAAAGAGTAGAGTAAATGTTGTCTGGTTCAAGTCTGAATTCGTTATTCCCGGTAGTTACCCAAGCACCTGGAGCTGTATAATGGTTGGTTCTGGTACACGTTGAACTCCTTGAATCAATTTTTTTTTTGTTGTTCTCTTCACTTCACGAACCCACGGCATGGAGATGAGATCTTGTACCTACCACTGAGCTTAAGCTGAATCGCCGGGTGTCTGCATCGTACCCACTACAGCGGACACATCAATGCACTCGATCACTGAGTGGGCGAAGACAGACACATGTTGTGCAATGCTGCGCGCGCCCAGACTTACTCCTTATGACATTACGTACCTTCGCCGGCCGAGCTATAAACTGCTGTATCTACATTACTACACAACATAGGCGAATTCCGTAAAATACGTGTTTCTTAATTTAAATTCTTCTTTCTTTACAGACAAACTTAATTTTATGGTGAACTGTTCCTGTAAGCTGTTTGGGCAGCTCCAACACGTATATAGAGAAAAGTATTGGTGCTAGTATACTTCCTTGAGGGACACCGCTGTACACGTATCTGTCTTCGCTTTTATTGACTCCAGTTGTTGATTCTAGATGAACCTGCTGCATACGGTTACTTAGGTAGTCAGGGAACCAGTTTACTGCTTTTTGGGAGACGTTAATATCCGCGAGCCTTTCAAGCAACATATTATGGTCGACGGTAGCAAATGCTTTGGAAAAGTCTAGAAAAATTAACAGTACTACTTTAGAACTATCCATTGCTTTTAACACATAATCGGTTACATTGGTCTGGGTCATGTATGTGCTGTGGCCTTTGCAGAACCCGGATTGTTTGTTGTATAGGATGTTCCAGGTTTCTGTATATTCACTCAGTTGTTTGTTTACCACTTTTTCTGCCACTTTAGACAGAGTGGGGAGAATGCTAATAGGGCGAAGATCTTTATATTCAATAGCTCTGAGACTTTTAGTAAAGGAATTATTTTAGAGGATTTCCATACTTTGGGGAAGACAGAGTTAACAATTGAAAAATTTATAATGTTTAATAGTGCCGATATGCAGTAAGGTGTGCATAATTTGATCATGAAAATATTGATTTCATCCTGATCCTTACCAATTGCTGTAGTTTTTATACTATGTATTTATAATCTTGTACAATTCTGAATGGCCGACAGGTGTTAGGTCGAAGCCGTCTGCACTTAAATTGCTTGTTATGTTTGGTTTGATTATAGGTGGGACCGTAGATGTGCTTAGGAAAATGTCATTGAGTTCGTCTGGGTTTTGTAGCTCTATAGGGATTGAATTAATATGTGGTTGGCGACGTTAAATGTTATGAGATCCTTCCACAGTAGCTTCGGGTTCCTGTGTTTGTCCGTAACATTTATAAAATAACTAAGTTTATTATTCCGGACAATATACTTAATTGTATTTCTTAGCTTTTTGTAGTCCTTAAAAATTGCTCAGATCTGTTTTTTAACTACAGTTTTTTTTTGCTCTGTGTCTTTCTTTCATCACCACCCTTAATTCATGTGTCATCCAAGGACAGCTAGTTCTTTTTCGAGTTACCACCTTCAGTGGCGCGTGTTTATCAAAAAGTTCTATGATATTGCGATTGAAAGTACTCACTTTATCGTCAATAGTTTGTGCCTCGGAAACATTATTCCATGACACCCTACTTAGATCTTGTGTGAAGGAGTAAATATCTGTGTGATTAAAGCCACGCAACAATTTAGTTCGTTTTTGTATTTCTTTGATTGGAATTGCATAAGAGGTGTGCACTATATTATGATCCGTGAAACCTAACAGCTGGTTTTGTCTTGATGCAATTGCTTTCCTCTCGTCTTTCGCTGTTATTAATTGAATTAGGGTTTCTGAGGTGAGTGATAGTCTAGTGGGTGAGTTTATTATTTGACTGAAACCGTATGTTATTAGGATACCGTTAGAATATTTAACATCCGCACTGGGAGGATTGAGCATGTTGATATTGAAGTCTCCCGAGAGGATAATATCATCATGCTGTTGAAGAAGGTTCTATAATGTGTGTTCTAGATGTTCAAGTTCTGTATAGGATACATTGGGTGGCTTGTATAGCACTCAGACTGCTACTTTGCGTTTTTTACCTTTTATTTCGACCCAGAGTTGTTCTACTAATGATATATCTGTCTCTATAAATCTAAAATGCAGGTTATTATGAATGTATATACATACACCACCTCCCGACTTTCCGCTGGCCCTGTCACGTTTCACTATAGTGTATTGTGGTACGAATAACAGATGGTTAGGGATTGCTGGGGAAAGTCAGCTTTCCGAGACCGCAAAAATGTTGTAATTGTTTTGTATAATTATGTCGTGAACTTCATTAATGCAGCGCATGAGCGATCTTACGTTCAGGTGAGCCACGTGCAAGCAGGTATTTTGTGTTTTGTGTATCTGGCTGCGAGTCTGCTCTGCCAGGGTTGGTACCACTGTTGTTCATAGTGCGACTTTGCAGGGTGTTTGGGAACGACACGGTCACTGCCGACCTTGAGAGGGGTGGCGGTGCATTCTTACTGGAACAAGGGTCTGCCTTCCCATCACTCTCTTTCCCTGACGTTGTTGTACTTATCCAGGGGAATATACTTAGAATATTATTAACTATTAGAAGAATTTGTAACCTTTAAAGTCGTATAAGGAGGCCCAAAATGCCTATTATCACTTGAGATTACCAATGATACATTTCAAGGCTTACAGCTTAATGTAACTGTAGTCTTATCAGTTTTATTTTGAGCGTTCTTAAAAACTTAACACATGTAAAAATTAACATTAGAGAATAGAGAAAAAAAGAGTACTTTGTAGCTAGTATGCTCACGGTGATTCCTGGTGTGCTTGCCGACTTCACTTCTGGACGTTTGAAAGTTCACTCACGCAGGTTACACACTTTTTGGTGCCGTCTCTATGGATCATGATGACACCGTCGGCTGTCCAAACCTTCCTTACGCCGAATCTGCGAATGGCCTCTTGTAGCTGGAGACGTGCTACAGTAAGGTCTTCTCAAATAGTAATGCCAGTGCCCTTGAGATTTCTTTTCTTGTGAAACATGTCGCTTCTCTTTCTGTGGCTAACAAATTTCCCAATAATCGGCCTGGGTGCGGTGTTGCTTTTAGGGCCTACTCTGTGACTTCTATCAATGTCTTCTACTGTGATTTCTGCCCCAATTTGTTTTGCTATTCGCAGAGCTATTTCGTCGGTATTTTCCCCCATTTTGTCTTCCACGCAGAGTATTCGTATGCTTGCCCTTCTCATAATGCTGTTTTTTAACATTTGCTTCAAGGCATTTGATATCCTCCCGTAAGGTTGATATTTGTTGCTTTACTTCTTTGTGTTTTTCTGCATTAAACAGCATAGATTTCTCTAGGGCATCAACAACTTTCTGGGTCACTAATTCTGTTACTGCTTCTGCTATTCGTTTGATGACATCATTTGACAACAATATCTCCAAAATGTTTTGGCAGCTGCTGCAAGGTTGCCTTGATCACCCCTGGCAACGTCCTCCAACACTTGAGATACGACACTTTCAATGTTTTTAGTTGCCTCGCTGGCCGTCGTGCTTCTCTTGTACAGACTACACCGCTGGACTAAAATGTTTTAAAACAAGAAAACCACTGGCGTTACATATCACGGTATCACCTTATCTTACTTCTTGCAAACGAGTATTTGTCTACCTTTGTTAATCACCTTTTTTCCAGTACTTCACAGAAGATTTACACCTACTAGAGCTGTATACGCCAGGAGCCGTCCCGTGCATGTGCTACCTCTCGCGCACCCAGAGGTTTTAAGTTTCTTCAGTGTTTACTATACTGAATTTTTATCTACCATGCCTTTAAATAAGCTGTTTTCACTTTCAAATGACCTTAATTAAAATTTGTGCTGTGCCAAATCATTTTAGAAGCGTCAAATGCAGAAGGTACACTTTATGAAAAAAAATTTTCCTCACCCAATGTAAATCCTGTAATTTAATTTTACCAACATGTACCTGTGGTTTTTTTTTTTTTTAATGAAAAGTGATTACATTATTGTGTTTTCTTACTTTTACTTAAAGGTTAGCATCACATTTCTATAATATTTGTTATAGTCGAATCCTAAAAGTGTTAAATATCATAGGATATTTACGTCCTGGTTTACACTACCTAACTCCAGTATCAGTTGAAGACCTTCAGTATTATCATTTCTTTTAAGTATTTAATTATATAATATGCTGGTGATATTTTTTTTTCCTGTAAGAATCTATATGTTTTACAAATTAATTAGTTTTCAAAATATTCAATAATAGATAGTTGGAAGAGAAACATGAACCAGTTTTTTAACTTTTTTGCTTTCTCCTCATATTCATTGTAGAAGCAGTTGTCATAACTGTCTTGACATCTGCAGGGTCTCAACACCACCAACTGAAAGCTGTCGCCGATCAAGTAGGAGGTCTACTTTCTCATAGTTTTACAGGTCATAGTTATTTCAAGGTCGCCGCACTTAGCTTGGTATTGTAATGTACTTGGTGGAAGAATAAAGATTGTGTGCGTACATGGATTGGTGATTGTTGTCCAGGTGACCAATAAGGAAGGGACAGGTTCCTCAATTGACTCACTCGTAAGGCTGGTCTATGAACAATTCTTGCACTGGTAGATATTGTAAACTCAACTCTTTATACACATAGCTGCTACTTCATGCCACTTCCTTACGCTTGTTATAAACATCATGAATACTTCTTCTAGCCTCAATTTATTTACTGTCTACAATTCGTAAAACATTTTGCAATTTTCAGTTTTCAATTTGTAGAGATTATCAGAATTAATTTTTATCTTATTCCTTCAATACATATCTTAAAAATTACATTGAAAATCACACATTGATATTCCTAGCATAAAATATTCAAGTGAAACAGCTTAGAACACAGGTTTTCAGCACAAAAGGAGAAACAAGCGAAGACTGTGCGTTAACGTATTAAAAGGATTTGGACGTTTCAAAACATGCCGAAAATGCCTGACCAACTTCACATAGTTTTAAAGTCCCTAGGGGTTTGATTTTTGTTTTATATTGAATTTTGATATAATGAAATGAAATAGTATTCATAAAGTGGGGAAACCCTTGAAAACTGCCCTATGCAATCTATTTGGTCGAAATATTGATATTATAGAGCTACAGTGCAACTTGTTGCGGAAACACTGGTAATCTCGAAAATTATAATTTACGTTAATTCCTGGGCAATACAGAGTTCGTTAAGGACAGTGCCTAATAAGGGCATGGCTTGAGCAAGTACAGACATTTATATTAACTGTATTTCAGCGGTGCTCAGTCATTTTTAATGAGTTCCCTTTTGCACAGAAATCATTTTTGTACTGAGATAGCAGAATATTGTTACAGAAATAAAAATGTAGGAAAGCATTATGAGATGTTTTGGTGTGTTTTTTGATGATGGAAATACTTATTTCTTCTTCATGTTCAGGGTAATATAAACATGCCCTAAGAGATTCTATGGCTATGTGGGCTTCACAGAGATTAACAACAAAGTCACTGGTGGCATATATGTAGGTTCAACAGGTACTTATCTCCACTGAACATAACTGAATGTGTATATACCTATATCTTGCTTGTGCCTGGTCTCTGAGGGAGGTAGACAGAGCATTTAACTTCTATTGCTGGTAAAATTTCTTTCAGAGACAGTCATGAACACTTGCTTTATGTTATCCTTCAAATAATTTTTATTAGATCGCACGCATCCTCAAAATGACATAGAGCTGCTTGGATAAGGAAATGGGCACAAAGTGCTCTTGTATGTGAATGTACTGAGACCAGATATTGTAGCAAATACTTGAGAACATTGTTCTTGCAAACCACTGCCTGCGATTGTGTGCCCATGATTACATCAAGGACATCAAAATATGGAAGCCTCCACTTCGCTAGCTTTCCAGTAATATTGTATCTCACATAATAATGTCAGCTGTCTTGATTTAAAGAGGTTGTTTAAATGCTATAAGGATGCAAAACTGACCGTGTTCATTTCTTCTTTAACATTTCTAATGTTACAACGACAGAGTAGATTGCGCTTGAAATGAATGGAAGAAATATGTTTTATGTGCATCACAATGTCCACGTCCACTCATAACATTCGTAATGAAAGAGCTAAGGCAGGGATGGCCAACCTTTTCGAAGCTGTTGCAAAAATAAAATGGCAAAAATCATGTCATGGGCCATGATAAATAACTTTCACATTGACTACTTTTTCTGAGCTCAACATTTACGTAATTTCTTACAGTATTTTAACAGGGAGTTAATATAGATAATATTTATATGTAGTATATTACTGTTACAAGTTTGAGACATAAACATTATTTGTGGGCAATTCCCATGAGTTCTTTTGGGATAGAGATCTTATAATTAGAAATAAAAGAATTAAATTAAGTACTGGATTTAATAGCTCACAAAGCTACGAAATACACAGAACAGTAATCAACTAGAACTCTCACAACACAATTAGTTATGCACACAATTACTCCTGTGTCACAGACACGTTAATTAACTTTGACAATTAAAGCACAAAAAATGTCTACCATCAATTAATTAAACAGTACAAATCACAGTAAAATTCAGTCATATATCCAATCAACAGTATTTCAAGTAGTGACAGTGTACAGCCTTAATAGTCCACAGTGGTGATGAATCGTCGTGTGCTGCGCAGCACCCCGAGTGCACCGCTGTCTTCACTCTTGAGGTCTTCGGTTCGACTCCCGTCGCGTACCTCCTCCTTCGCCCGTCAGCCCGCCGCAGCAGTCCTCTTGGTTCGTCCAACACTGCTCCAAAGATAGCCGCCTGCCACCTCACAGTAGACTCTGACGTCACCAAGATGTCTTCACCAGTCTATCTCCACAACCATAGCACCTTCCTCTAGCACGACCAATAGCGAACTCTCTCCAATTTGTCTATTCAGCCCTTATATACCAGGCAAAACAGCAGGGGAATTACCGCATTACAGGGGTCTAAAATTAGATATTTCATCATGTTTCGGATGTGGTTTGAGTCACGTACGCCGCTTCGCAGGGCAAAAACGCAGTTGGGACAGGTATCTATAACGTAGTTTCGGCGGGATTCCCACTGTGAGACACTCGGGCTTTGAGTCATGGGCCAGCCCTCAAGGTGTTTCGACACAGGCCCCATACAGCCCGCCCTCGGAAACACAGCATGCAACATTACTTTCCTTTTGAAGTTACAACACTTTCTCCGTAGTATTTAGAAAAGGAACATTACCAAGCATCAAATTATTATTTCAATATTTTTATTGTCCATGTAAATAACTTTGAAAAGTAGTGCAATTGCTTAAGCTATGGGCAGGCCATTCAAAATGCTGTGGCAACCAATGCTTGGCCCGCAGCATAGGCAATGTTTGTCCATGTCCACATAACCGCAAATCCTCTAGTGAACAATACTGCAAGTTGCGAAAGGATGTGTTATTTTTTTGATACAAACAATTTCAAGTCCATGAGGACCGGGTTTCTTACTTCGCAAAATACAGAAGTGTCCTTTTGGTGTATGGAGGGAGGCAGGTGTTATAATAGGGAGCCGCGCTATGCAGGGCCGTAGTTACGCATCTAGACGCCCTAAGCCTGCGACTCTTCAGCGCCACCGCAGCCCCACTTTTACGTCCTTCCTTATCAACTTGCGTCCTTGTCCTATTTCAAAAACGACATTAAAAACAACTCTTTATCTGTCTTCTCGCCATGCATAAAAACAAAAATAATAATGGCATTAATCATTATGATTATTTTCATCACATCTAATGCAGTTACTTGAAAATTACTGTTAACAGGAACATTTTCTTACATTAGCAATGCAATATACTTTGTAAGGGAAGGGGTTGATCTCTGTTTGGCCATATTTTAGCATATGGGAATACCTGTTAGAGACAGAAGGTTTGTGCGACAAGGCATGGTCTGTTAACAACTGTTCACTGTCTCACATTTGTTCTCCGGACTATGGTAGCTATGTGTGGCAATCACAGGTAAACCATGTATAGTGCAATTGCAAACAGAACAGCTACCACAAAGATTTAGGATTGATTTTAAAAACAGTTTTACTCATTTAATGTACTGTATTCATTTTTAAGTCAAATTTTTTTAGTTTTTGGACATGAAAAGTTTTGTAAATTTTTATTTTACCTATGAGAAAACTGGAAAACGTGGGGGAAATTCAATCCTTATATTCTGTTGCTCTCTTGATAACTAATTTTTTTGTGTTAGTATGATTGTTTTGTACTACCTGAATCAAAAATTAGTTACTAAAGAAAATTGCTGCTCTATGAAATTATGAAATTTTGCCATTTTTTGGTAGGATGGTTTCGTCAGTTTTAGGGGCCCGTGGTTGGCGCATTGCATTGGCTAGAGCACCGCCTCCCTCCAAGGCGATTTGGGTTCAGTTTCCAATGGGGTTGTTCCCTGCATTTTTGCATGTACAAATTGTGCCGGACAATGCCACCGGTTGGCAGGTCCAGTCCCCCCCTCCCCTTCATTCCGGTGCTGCTCCTTACTCGCATGTCATCCCTGATCAGCACTGAAGACCTCAATGTTAAGTGTTGACCCAAATCTCTTCTCTCATTCACTCACTCGTCAGTTTTAACATATGTGACACTGCCAGTGTTACTTTTGATGATTATCTACATTATGTTATTTTTATTTTCTACCGTGCTAACTATATTTGCTATGTTAAAAGAAGATGCCCTTATGCTATTTTCACATTTGTAAATTAATTGTGATGTAAGATGTTACCCATATAGGATGGAACTTTGCTGTTGTGGGGTGACTATGTTAGGTCGCTTTAGTTGTAGCAGTATGGTTTAATATTTCAATATTATCAACTCAAGTTTTTACCGAATCAATGAAACTCAACATTTGATTTTGATGCTGCAAAGTTGACTCCTGCTAAATATCAGAATGTGGTGGAACTATCTAATATTGTGAACTTGTCTTTGTGCATGCTGCCATTTGTATTCTGTACGTGTGGCTGTTGTGTGCTAGGACTGGGTCTTCGATAGACATGAGGGCAAGGCAGTGGTGACCAAGTACAGCGTGCTGGACTGGGCATGCGGGCGGGTGCGCTGCATGTGCAAGTTTCCCCTAGACGACGTGGCGGCAGTGCGTTCCACTGACGACTTTCACTTGGAACTGCTCCTGTCCTCTGGGAAGAGAGCTGCATCTGTCGCTGTCCCTACTGACAGTCATCGGTCAGTCTCTGTTAAGTTAAAAAATATACCAGTAATCAGTTTACGCCCAGACACTTTATGTGACTTCTTAGCAAAGTCATTTACTAACTCTGTTTGTGGTGGCAACCTGTCTACAACTTTAGGAACTGGCATTTAAAATTAAGCTTTAAAATGTGGGTAGCTCTTTAATGTACCAGCTAGTTAGCAAAACTGATGAACTGTAATTTTTATTCATTAAAATGCATGGCTAACATTTAAAACTAATTACACTTTATGTTTTAACTTGCCAGAAGATTGAAGAAAACAGCAAATATTATGCTATGCCAATAATACATACAGTATATTATCTTGACAAACCCTTTTAAAATACACAATGTATTTTACAACAGATGAGTTGCACACCACTGAAATATACAATGTCATAGTTTATTATTTGGCGCTACCTGTTACTAACGTACTTAGTCGCAGACGTATGATTGTGAGGTAGGTGAGGCACTAATATTGCTGTCTACCAATACAATATGTTACTGCACAAATAGCAAAATGGTCCTAACACAATGTACATAAGGCATGTATGTTATGTAGGCCTCTATCTAACAGCCGTTATCAAGTATTATTGGTTTTTTTACAGGATTGTAAATGGTGAATTTTGTTAAATAGTATTTTGAATAAACATTGACCCTAATCCTTGTTGAGTTTGTATAAGCATTTATGAAAAGTCTCCTCAAGTTTAGATCGGGCAGAAAAATATTTTAAAGAGAAATATTTTAAATTGAGACGTTGAAAAAGTGAACCAAGCGAAGTTTATTTTTATCCAAAAAGTGACCGGTAGTCTGTAAAATTGCATGAAGAAATTGTAAAAATTTGCTATTTCCTTTAGCATGGTAGAGTAAAGGTGAACATACTGTTTTGAAAATATAGACAATTGAAGCACAAAACAAATTAAAAAATACTTAATAACAACCACCTCTCTATAACAACTCTTTCCTCAAGAACCGTGGGGTTTTAAAATAGCGGTTTACTGTACAATTAAACCCCTTTATAAAGACCACCTCTATATAAAGAACCTATTCTAGAGAACCATGAGGGCTCTTTGTAAATAGTTTTACTGTATTGTCAACTTGCGACGAGGAACAATGAGGTTCTGAAGTTTGAAAATTACTTTTTATCTTATGGTTAATAAAATAAAATTTTACCTGCTCAGTATTACATAATATGTACTTATTCATTTTTTTACCCTGCAATTTTTATCAGGATGAAAAAATAATGTGTACACAAAATGTACTGCTATCTTCACATTTCGTAAAACTAACATTATAGTATTATTTCAGTTCAGTGAATAAAATGTATTAAAAATTTTTATAAATATGTACATTAGAATGGCGGGAAATAGGCCGCTAGGCTAACAAAGTAATGTAACGGACAGAAGTACAAGTTTTTACAGTTGATACTTGTAAATAGGTACACACTTACATGGTGCCTTGTCTTGCCGCCCAAGGAAGCCAGATTAATACTGGCGAAACGTCGCGAACTCACTTCCCTGGAAAAATGTGTGTCGTCCCTTCATGTGTGTGTGTACCTATTTACAAGTATCAGCTGTAAGTACTTGTCCTCCTGTGTTACATTACTTTAAAATCTTTTATGATTACTAAAGTAAAACACCCAACACTGTTTTCCAATACTAATGAAACAGGCAACTTGCAAATGTGAATTCAGCATATATTTTTAAGTATGTACTATGTGTACAGCACAGTTGGGAAAGAAAATTAATAATAATAAAACAAAACTATCTCTGCCATTGGATAGTATTGAACTATTTTATACAATAATATGTAATAATTAGTTTAGATTAATATATTAACAATTACTTAAATACATAAATAATTAAGTTTTGTTAGTTCCGACCAGTCGTTAATTGAATTGTGTTGTACCATACACAGAATATTGCTACAGTTCAAGGTCATACAGTCTGCGGTACTATTCCCAGTAGCTGATGGATGCTATATTAGCTTACAACTACAAACCCATTTCTCTGCTGTGTACCTTCTGTAAGGTTTTTGGAATAATCATATGTAATCATATCATTTTTCACATTCCACGATCTGTCTACTTACCAACATGTATTTGTCCCCAAAAACAAGTACATACTAATTTATTACAATTTTACAGTGTTATATACAAAGCTGTTATCGTTAGGCGCAAAGCTATTTGTAAGCAAACTTCAGGCTGCAGACATTTACGATGTTCTCGTTAACCTACTGAAAACTTGTCTTTCCAACAGAAGCTTTAATGCATGACAAAGTCTCATTTAAAAACTGATTTGCTCAGGTGGACCTCATAGTAGCTGTTTATCCCCTTCTTATTTATTATTTTCGTTGATGATATTGAGCCGATAACTGGCTCAATTTACTCTATCGGGCTAAAGGCCTTAATAAACAAACACTCAGAAGGCTTAACCCCTCGGCTAAGCTCGCACAAACAGGGCAAGACTCGAGCGAAACTCCTACCTATTCTTAAAGATATAGGCTGCGAGGTTTGTCAACAACATTCTTGAACAAAGAAAACTCGGGCAAAATCACTGATCACCAATATATTCAGGTACTTTTCAAATTTACAACCCTTTACAATGCAATGCATACATCCAATAGGACTTCGTGCAAAGTGCGCACAGTTCTAATTTACACACTCTTCGATAGCCCACCACAAAAAACAATAAAGGGCCCGATGCTTATTATTAGTACAATTTGACACATTGATTTTCCTGCCACAACACCTTAACTACTCTCAGGACATTCATACGCTAATAGTCTCCAGTAATTTTCGGGAAATCTCAGGTTAGTAGACAATCTCCTTTTCCGAGAGTGACATTAAATTTCACAAGCTCATCAGCCTGTGTAAATCCAAGCACATTAGCATTTGCTGTTACTTGGCTCTCCTGGTCTCGCTTAAGGCCCCGCTTGACATTAAAGGAAGCTAAAGTTTGCCATTTGCCCAAGTTCAGTGGTCCTTCAAGGCGATAAATGCACCGGCAAAGAAACAGTCGGGGGAGACTCACCCATATCTTGATGTTCCGCCGTCAGCTTAAGTGGACTCACCACACAAGCAGCAATGTCCCTTGGTAATGCTCCTGCCCCCTTTACCAAGTGGTGCAGAGAACCCACATGAAGTCTGGGATACCATCCGGCGGCACTCGTTAATCCACCATTTCACACAGTCAGGAGGGCTTCTTCCCAGCCTAGACCACTCCTCGTCCACGCCCGACACAAGAGTGAGCTCTCTTGCTCGAGCGGCCGCCAGCTCAGCTTGCCGACGCGTGCACCCCTACCGCCAGTCAACGGAACCATACCACCCCCTCCCCTCCTGGGCCTACCCCTCCATGGTCAGTGGAGTGGGAGGTCCGAAGAGGAAGGGGAATGCGCCGGCACCGTCACCTGGGGCCTCCACTATTAATCACCCTAGCCGATATCCTTGAGACATCGGGAAAACCAAGGAGAAACCCTCTGAATACTCCAAAGCACAACCTGGACTCGGGAATCATCTTAATTACTACCAATAGAAAGCCCCTTAAGAGTTTCCACCTCCTTCAGGACAACCCCCTAATTAAGAGTGATCGCTCAACATCAAGAGTCATTCTAATGCAGTTCTTTTTGCAGAAGATTTTTTAAAGATGAGCCGTTCCGTCTCCACACTTGAAGACTACATTCTATTTCAGATTTATAAATAAAATTACTAAATGGAGTGAGAATAATGAAACTACCCGAAGTTAGAAACAGCTCATAAGATTAACCAGGAAATATAAACCTATCAGTTTTCTACATTCTTTTAAATCAACCTTGCGAGTACAAACACTACATAAATGACCTTGTTATTTTATTTGATGAGAAACTTTTCTCCCATTACTACATTGACTGTCTGGAAAGCTCTGCCTATAGAATATTTGGACTTATAAAATGCAGAACCTATTTTGCCACAAATCCTGACTCAACTGGTTGTCTGTTACTCGCTAATTAGGTCTAACCTGGAATATGTGTCTATCATCTGGAATTGTATTTCCTCCTCCGACAGTCTCAAATTTGAACAAATTCAGGATACAAATACTACTGTAGAACCCCAATTTCACGAGTACTGGATTTTACGAAGCAGCAATTTGTGAGACAGTCTTCAGGAACCGTCAAAAACTCTTAAAAATTAAATTAAATGGAAAAATGAAAAAAATCCCAACAAAAACTGATTGGTGCAAATAAATTCCTGCTGTATCTATGATGGAATATGTGGTTTGTATGGTTTCTTCCTGTAACTGCCGCGTCATGAGATGAAATAAAAAAAGTAACGACAAAAATGGGCCATGAACTGCAGCTGGTTTGATTTGAAATAAGCGTGTAATGTGGGGCCTGAAGCCAGACTGCTCGAGCAGTACATCATGGAGTAATGGTCTTGTGCACCTCTGCCTTCCTCCCCTTCTTCTGTCCCGTACCTGTTGGCTGTCAGCACTGCTCTTATCAAGTCCGGTCAGTGGCTGGCGACAGTAATGCAAGCACAGTAACACGTCCACCAACAACCATTGTCTGAGCAACTTACACAACCTCTACATCTTCAACTTTCCATCCATTAGTTACGTGATTGCTTCACCTCGCCTTTTAATAAGTTATAGTAGTACTGCTGTGGTGCTTGGATTTCTGTTACTTTTGCATATTTTTGCCAGCCGCTTTTGTTTTCGAGTTCAGATTGCGTTTGGATTAATGCCAAAAGAGTATTGTTTTGAGAGACATTTCGCTTTGCAGCGCGCACTGCGCGCTAGATGTGAAATGCTTCACCAAAAAGATAAATATTTATTGTCACTACTCGTCGTTTACTGGCCAAACTATTGATTTTAGACATAATTTGTTATGAAAAATGTTTCTACAGACATAAGTAGTCCCACGTAATTTTTTTGTTAGGTTAGGTTGGTTTAAGTTGTGTTAGGTTATGTTAGTTTAAATAGTTTACAAACATTACATTTGGTTCCCTAACCTAAATTAGGCAACCTAACAAAAATTTTACGTAAGGCTTTTAGAGACATTAGAAATATTTTTACCAGACGTAAAAACCTAACTTAACCTAACAAAACGTTTTTTTTTTTAGTAGCGCTACTTATAACATCCCTAAAACAGTTTTTATAAATAAACTATATGTCTAAAATCAATAGCATGGCTGGTACACGATGAGTAGCGATTCTTAATATTTACCCAAAAAAAAAAAAATTTGTCGCGATTATGCAACCCAGTTAATTTTATTGATATTTTGTTGGTCAGGGAAATAAGAGTAGCGGACCTGGAAAAGTCAGGGAATTTTTTTTAAATGTTTTGGTAGCCACACTGATCTTGTTTTTTGACTAAGAGAAATAGGGAAGCGTTTTCAGTGAGTGTTATAGTTGGCTTATATTTAATTTGTGATATGTTACACGTGAAATTAAGTAAATCATAGTAAATTTTATTTTTCCCAAATGTCTTTGCCAAATACGACGAAGATAACTGCTGTACTTCGAGTTTGAAGATGAAGATTTGCACTTAAGATAGTGGTGCTTGCAGTGTTTCTGAGACACTGGGCAAAATGTATTTGTAACAATATTCACTAATGCATTTTATGGATAGGTAGCAAATCGCTAAAAATTGTTGAACCAATGTAATTTCGGAAAGGCTGTAGAGTCTGTCTGAAGTTCTGATTGGATAATGGGTTTCGTGACAAGGCCTAATTATTTCGGACATATCAAACCTATCCTGAGTTAAAAATTTAGACTTCCCATTGATCGCTGAAATGTGTAAAATGTTTCTCAAACACAATATGTAAAATAATTACATAAAACTATTTGTTCCACTCATTCGTCTAAACACTTGCTTATCCACTGGAACTAAAAAGCATGAAATTGTATGGGTGGTTTTCTCTTATGATTAGGCATCAACTAAGGATGATTTTTTTAGTACATTTTTTATAAATTTGGCAAATAAGGGTGTGAAAAGAGCTGAAATGTGTTTTCCAAAATCCTCAATATCACTTAAATTAAGTTGAGATGTATAGAAACTTTTCAGCTTTAGACTGAAGCTTACGTTTTTTCTTCTATTTTTCATAAAGCGACATCTAACGGGGTGGAAATGCACATTCTTTTCATAAATTCCTAAATCTCGTAAACCCGATTAAATATTGTGTTACTTTATGCTCCAGAAGACAGTCTACGCTGTAACATACCATTCCTATGCTCTGTTATTTACTTCTGCAGTTACGAAAAGATTGATCACAAAGGGGAAACTTTGTATTCTCGTCAAAGTCGAATTTCCGAAAATCAAGAATGATCATAGAATAAATAAGTAGCGAGAAATAATTTATACAATGATACCTTAAACAACGAAACGTAATGTAGTACAACCTCATTATACACAAGCCTGAATTTTTTATTAAAGAATTCATCCGACCTTCGTTGGTGCAGTTTTGTAACACCAGTTCATGGGGTGAGAGATTGTTTGGTGGAATCGTGTATTAAGAATTGTGGCAGAGAACTGCGATGACAAAAAGAAACGCAAATATAACAGAGAGCTTGCCAACTATTTCCTTTTTATACTAAGTTTATAGTAATATTGAGTTTTCGAATTGCGAAGTTTGGGCAACTTGGTTTGGTTGACAAGCAGTCGCTACCCAGTTTACTCAGTAAAATTGTACACATTTATAAACACACAATGCGACATTGTTTGCACCTTCTCTGAAAAGTGTACTGTACAGAATAAAACTGTATTAAAGTGAAACTGATATATTTTGGTGTGTGGAAAAAATATATAATCGTTGTAGCCAGGCCGTCGTAACTCGCTGTAGTCTGAAGATGCGCAGTAGTACAATAGACGCTGTGCAACAGTACTGGCCACACTTACGTCACAAGCTTTACATCCGCTAAGAAGGCTGCTAGCAGACAATCTGTCTATTGGGGAATATGGGCCAATGTCTACAATGGTCAGCGTACTTAATGGGTTATTCTGACGCATTGCGCAAAACGCGTTGATGGTAAGGCCGGATTTACACATTGACCTAAAGATTCGGCCAATCCTGGTAGGAAGAAATGCCAATGACCAAGAAACTGGCAGTCGCTGTGTACACACTGGTCCAATTAATTTTTAACTAGTCTTGAGGGTCAAGTTTATTTAGAAAGCTGCAACTACATTCATACTCTATGTATACATGCAGAATAATGTCCACTGATCCATTTAAACACTTCATGTAACAATATTTTCCTCTCAAACTACAAATAAATGTAAAATCACAACATCAATGCATGCACCAATGTGCAAACACAGACCAAATTAACGCCCATGCGTACGCCAATCCCTTTGATGGTTGGACAAAAACCCGACAATGAGTGGCAAAGCTTCCAATACTCCAAGATCAGCCAAGCACCATTTACACTCTGGTCGATTCCTTCCAAGGTCGGCTGTTGGGCCAATGTGTAAAGCCGGCCTAACAGTTGGCAAAATGCCAAGTTTTAGCATTTAACATTACGTAAGAGACTGTTGAATTCAACCCTTGTTCGAAATTATGCACATGAAGCAGCTGAATGACTGCGTAGGTAACACGGTAAACAAGGAAAAAATTTAATCATTTCCGGCATCATTTCTGTGTTGATTAGCAACAACAAGTCTTAACGACATCTGAATATTTGCATTATATTGTTACGATGGAAGTCGTAGAGTTGATAGTGATGTTACACATTGTTTGTAGCTAAAGTGTTTAATGTAAATGTGGATTGGGGGGGGGGGGGATGTGTGTAACTGAATACTAGCAATGCAAGACTACGAGGTGGAAAGCAAATAAGTATCACAAGTAAATAAAACAAGCATTTGACTGAGCCATAACGATAAGCAATAAAAAAAATAAACTCTGTATTTATTAAAACAGCTCTGGGGGGTATAAACACATACGGTACTTAGCTCCTTAAGTAAAATAAAAACAAACAAACACTTTAAAGACAGACCTTCCACCTTGTAGCCTAGCTACATAATTATCTGATGTTTGGTAGAGCACAACAACCAACTGAAATAAAATAATAATTTCCACTTGACAAACTATCTATTGCGAGGGGCACTGAAGATCTAACATAGACAGACGTCCCAATATGTCCCTATCTTGTATCGTGCATGTGCTTGTCACTCATAATAAACTATAAATAAAGTCATTAAATCAAGATACATGTTCTGCAATTAGGGGCTATCAATTAATGGTAAAGGGACTACAGTTTGAATACTTGAAATGAAAGAATGAATTCAAATGATTGGAGTTTATTACAAAATATTCAAATAAAATGTTATACAGAAATTAATTACATTGTTATTCAAAATAGATTACAATTTGGAAAATGTTTAAAAACTTGAAAACTATGAATATATGTTATTAGGATGTGATGAACATACAGGTATTACATGAAAAAATTATACAGCACAGTAAAGTGGTTTCTGGTATTACAAAACAATCCTGAGGTCATTACATTACTCTTTAACACTAAATAAACTGCGATTGTACTGACCAACAACAAATACACGCAAAAACGTATCCACGATATTACAACAAATACCGAACACGAAAGCTAAAGGGGAATTAATAATAATTAATAATAAAATAATAACAAGAAAGAATACTTATCGTTTTGATGTTTCTGTCCAGCGAAGTCTCATCCATCTCAGGGCTACGAAGTCTTCTTATCCCTTGGTAAATTTAAATAAGAAACGACTATCCGAAATTAAAAATAATAGTAAAACAAAAAAAACTAACTAAACTTAACATAAACTCTAGCCATCTGGCAGCCCGAGCCCTTAGGCCGTCGCCTCAGCCATTGGGGCATCGCCATGTTCGCCTAAGTCCCCAAAAGTGTGACAACGACCAGCCGAAAAAGTTCTAAGAAAAAGTCTTAAAAAAAAGGCTCTACGAAAAGAGTTTGCCAAAACATGGCCGGCAGGTATTTATAAGTACTGGTTGTGCCATCGAGAACCTTTCATGAATTACCTTCCTGGAATGGTCAGCAGAGACCATTCCAGATTGCCCTCTCTGTCCCACAGAGCATTCACTCGTCAGCGACGTT
Organism: Medauroidea extradentata; assembly: GCA_003012365.1. Classification (NCBI taxonomy): domain Eukaryota; kingdom Metazoa; phylum Arthropoda; class Insecta; order Phasmatodea; family Phasmatidae; genus Medauroidea; species Medauroidea extradentata. The sequence goes on from PNEQ01001199.1 coordinate 18,684, forward strand.
TGACGTCACGGGCGGGGGTACTATCCGAGAGCGGAACTACAGAAATGTGCTGTAGTGCACTTTTAGCCCGTGCGTCGGCCCTACTAACAGCTGGTAATGTGGGACAAGGGAGTGGGGGAGTGTTGACAGAGGCGTCCAGTGCCCCCGGAAGGCCGCCGCACGCCGAAAGTGCCAGAAGGACTCACAGCGTACAACTGCCCTGTGACACCAAAACATCCATTACCACAAACCCCCCCGCCCATCCCACGACCTGCAAACTAACACAAGGCCATCGGCCTACACACACTGCCAGGACACTGCCCTCAAAGGAATCTACAAGCACTGCAGTGGCAACAAACTCTGCAGGCTACCAGGAACAATGAACTAAAAAAAACCTCATGAGAGACTTTCAGATAACACTCTAGATTTCCACGATCCTAAATGTAAAGCAATGACTTCCCAAGAACTGAATACTCTTTAAAATTATAAACCAAAATAACTTTACCACCTATTTCGAGTATGAATGAGAAGAAAAAAAACCAAAAAAATAAATGCCCAAAAGTTAGCATCGTGACAATATTATGCAGTGCAATATACTGTAAAATATAGTGTTGCATAATCAGTAACATAAAATGGATATGTATGTATAATACACACATATACAATACAGATTGTTTAGTTTCCCCAAGTTTTGTGTGTTTTCTGTGTGTCGTGGCTGTGGTTGGAAAGTACAAATTATGTAACGATACTTTAAAATGGCTGATGTAGCTTGTACGTGCGAAGAATTAGTCACGTCATAGTATATTATGTATCAAGTATATAGTACATTTGATACATTTGTAAACACAAATGACCATATTAGTTTCCGTATAAATAACCAAACAACATTAACTTGTACTTGTGAATCGTAACCACGTATATCTGGCACCACACGTGATATTTCATGCATGGCAATAAAATTGAAAATTTCGGCTAGTTAAATGTGACAGAAAAAAACATAGTGGTATCTTCTTTAAAGAGTAGTGCACTCTTTTTTGGATTTAATTTGTGTAAGCATTAAAAATAATTCTGAATATTCAATACATCAGCAGGATTCGTGGACGATTGCGAGCGTGGCTGAGAACGTAAACTAACGCTAAATAAAAGCAGTATCCGGTTAAATATGACCAACAATAGCAGACAAGATTCTGTTCCATGTTCTGACATTTCTAACGTAACTTTTCAACTACTGCCGTCAATTGTAGACGTGCCGGTTTCATTACTGTAATACATTTCGTATAGCGTTTAGCGTGACATAGGCAGGCCTTCAGTAAAAATTTAAGAGTATGGTTACTTTACATACAACCTACTCTTAAAGTAAGGAAAATATACTCTGTAGTCTTTGTTGATAAATACGTTTTATTTCCTTCACATACCAGAATATCACTTATCCGAAACTGGTAATTACTCTTTGTCACATTGTGTGTCGGTAGGTTAGTAAAGGATAAGACTTAAAAATATATCTTTCAAAATAAAACTGTAATCATATGTTGAATTGGTAACACTTAACAACAGTAGTACCCAATTCACTGTAAAAGTTATAAAATAATAGCTAAAAACTGCAATGCGTAACGAAAACAGCGACGCTTACACAATCTGTTTTCTCTCAATAATACTACGCTCATCCTTTAAAAGGCACAGGTAACACACCCTGCACTCTAGTGGCACAATCTAAGATTGTATACTCGGTTTCGAGAATGGTTCCAAATTCCTCGCAATGAGTCATCACAAGTTGTATAGCTGTATACTGTTTCTATATTTTGTTCTTCAATATAAAGTTAGTTTAAATTTTAGGCTAAATGACTTTAGATTAAACAAATTAAGACGATATTACTTTAGGCAAAAATGTTTAGGCAAAACAAATTTAGGCAAAATGAATTTAGGCAAATATCTTTTGGGTGAGTTAAGCAGGAGGCTTGAATTTGAGCAAGCCTTTTTTAGGCAAAACGATTGTAGGTGAAATGACTTCAAAATTTGAAAGTTTAAGCAAGGGGATGGAATTTTAAGCATACCATTTTAGGAAAAATGAATTTAGGCAAAACAGTTAAGCAAAATGACTTTAAGCAAATGCCTTTAGGCCAAGTGACTTTAGGCAAAACAAAGGTGCCAAAATGTTTAGGGAAAATGAGTAGGCAAATTTAATATAGGCAAAATGACTTTAGGCAAAACACCTTTAGGCAAAATCAATTTTGTGTATGTTAAGAGAGAGAGGCTGGAAATTTAAGTGAACAGGTTTAGGCAAAACGATTTTAGTCAAATGGATTTTAGGCCAAACAACTTTAGGCTAAACGACTTTAAGCAAAATGAATTTTAGGCAAAATGACTTTAGAAGAAATTATTTTAGGCAAATGACTTTAGGCAAATGGAGGTAGATAAAATGTGTTCAGGCAAAACGACGTGTCCCCTGGGTTTTGCAGTGCTGAGGTTTTGCAGAAAACTGTTAAGTGCTAAATTTGAAAATGCTTTGATTGGGCACCATCCCAACATGCCCGGCTGAGAACGGGTAGAGCACAAGTTTAAACCAGGGCGGATGGTTCCATTTGGGAGGACGTGTGTTTGGTTTGGATTAGATGAGCCAGGAGGTACGTCACAGTCTGTACATATTGTATTTACATTATAGTTAGAACTTAATCAGTCCTTCCGTATCTTTCTCAATAAATAAACATCCTACACGCATTGTAGGCTACTGTGTACCTGAGCACCATAAAAAGTACCACTTTGTGAAGTTAGAGAACAATTTTCAGGTGTATAAATTTTATAGAAGATAAAAAATTGTATGTGTGGTAACTGTATATGTGAAAACTGTGTTTATAGTTACTGTCATTTACAAGGAAGAATGAAAGACAGTGAACATGGTACAGTCAAATCTCATTTTAGTAAATGTTCTTTATAATGGATAGTACTTTAAACTGAAGTTCTTTATACTGAGATTTCACTTTATGTCTGTACAGCTGTAGCAGGTATTTGCCGGAGTGCAGTATTAAGTTAAAAATTTAGAACTGGCATCAGTTAATTAATATGAAATTTTACATAACATTTCTGTTCCTCAATTGAAAGTTAGTACTTTGACTGCATAATGAAAGTCTATGTCTTAAAACATAGCCCAACCACATGGCTACTGTGCGTCTTAAATTTTTACTTGACTTACATATTTTTTTAAACTTAATATTTTCATTTAATATTCATTAAATCGTCTGTTAAGGCAGAACAAGTTCATCAGTGCTACTTATATTTTATTACCATATAAAGTGTTTGTTGCTTTTTGGGGATTTTAAAATTTATTTTCTTTATTATTCCAGCCGTACATGCATACGGGCCTTGCCAGTCCCTTCCTTGCCTTGGCCAGAGCTCTCACTTCTTGCTTCACGTCTCCGGAGTTGTATTTCATGCAGCATGTAAGATTAATATTTCCACTGTTCATGCAGCGCTCCCACGCTCACAGTGACGCCAACACTGTACCTTGTACCCCCCCCCCCCACCCTCATTCAGCTAGAAAGTGCCTGGTACTGTTCTTGTACTGTCAGTTATAACTGTTTTAATCTGTACTATGTCCAGTAATGTAGGCCGTCTTGGCCGTTTCAACACTCGTGCGCCATCTCATGGAGGTTTTTTTCCCCTGTACTAGGAACGCGGTCTCCCGAAGCATCACTTTGCGACCATTACAAATTATCACCTTACCAGACGTGTTTCTGGACGAGAAAAGTTTTGCTCGTTGACGTGTGTAACACGGACGTTCTGTACTTCCAGGATGTAGTCACTTGTGGGCTACGCTAGTTCTTTTGTTTCTGTAAGTAGAGTAACGATGTAGTTTCCATTATTGAAACATGTAGTAGATAATTTCAATAATCTACATCTACTAGCTTCTAGATGCTACCTTCGTAGCTTTTCGTCACCCTCATCTTTGAGGATTCCAAGTTTCGGTTTCAAGATCCCAGTTCCAAGTTTCGGGTTTCAATATCCAGATTTCAAGTTCCCAGTTGCAGTTTTGATTTCAATTTCCATGTCAAGTTCACTGTGCTCGTGGCTCGGCCGAAATTCTCCTGCCTCTGCTGATTTGGCAGACTGAATTGGCCATGGCGTGGTCTCACCACTCCTACAGTATGGCGATAAGTAGCCGCCTCACTGGCTTTCTTTTTAGAGTATCCTTCTCTGAAGATGCTGCAGTCTGCGGTAATGAGTCTTAATGTCTTTATTGTATTATTACACGCGCCAACACACAGAAATGTGTTTCACTATAAAAAAATTTTACTTAATGTAATTGTAATATTATCTATTTTCTTTTACTATTCTTCTAATGTTTGTTTGTAAGGGGCCCCGTTTCTATAAAAATAACTATTTCTGAAATAATGTAAATTTTATGTGCAAACTTAATGATGCAAACAAATACTCTAAGTTATATATAAAAGTTTCTGGCACTTGAACCTATGTTTTATTTCTTTTCTTTAATATAAATATCCTCTGAGTTAATTAAATGAAATAACCTTTCTCTGACGTCACTGTTTACCAGCACGCAGTAAATTAATTGTCAAGTAGCAGATTTTGTCTATAGTGATGTAACACCCTCGTTTGCTTGTGTTTTGAACATTTATGTAATACCTATTAATCAAATTATTTATTATAATATACAGTAGCCGAGTGAGTGTGACACTATGTGTAGATGCCCGTTATACTGTGGCCAGTATGCAATGTATTCTGTTATGCTGTAAGTTGTATAATGTCCCTCAGCCTGAACAAATAAATTACTAGTGATTCACTATAGTACTGCAGAAAAGTTATAACTGTGGTTTATATTATATCTCCCAACATTTGCGTTACAATGGGCTTCAGCATAGTATGTAGAACTTTTGCATTTTAAAGTGATGTGCAACTAACATGCAGGCCTGAACATTGTTAATTGATGGTGACAAATGCAACACTTCAGAAAGAAGCAGTTGTTGCCTACCCTCTAGGCTAACTTGAACTTAGGGAATCGTGTTGTGTGAGCAATTTTAATAATTTTTTAAAAAGTTGGGAGAGCTGGAATTGGAAAAAAATTTCTTCTCTCCACTCTCCCTTGTAAATATATTTTTGAGTGTACTAATTTATAACGGTTTTCAAAGAAATAAAACAGTTGTATTTTATTATTTTAGAGAGTTTATATACATCCCCAATCATATGCTGTCAGGCTTACAAACTGTCTAAGAAAATGTCACAAACATTTATACCTGTGCTGGAATTATAACACATGACCTCTTGCATTGTAGGCTGGCATTCTACCAACCTTGCTATGGAGACCGGCAAAATAAAACGGTTTTACGTAACTCTGGCCCCGAACGTGAAATTTCTTCGTGGGGAGAAGATAATTACTACCACCAAACAATTTGACAAGCTGACGTAGAAAAATTGTCTTTTGAGTGCACTATGCTTCTTAAACTAAACACAGAGGCATGAACATATTGCTGAGATGCTTACTATTTCACCTGACTCGGGCCAAGAAACCTACGATCGGAAGTTTTTACGTAAATAGTATCATATTTATATTTACAGTAGTTAGATTACAGTTCACATTTTTTTTCCGTTCCATGTAGAAAATTTTGCTCTCCCCCTTTCCTTGTCGTGCAGTAAGCCCAGCGAAGTGTGGTGTGGAACCAGATGGTTTGGTGTTGCAGGGAGTTGGAGCGGGTGCGCTACATCTTGTCAGCATTCCTGTGTTTGGAGGATACACTAGTGCTATCTTGCCCTGCGCCGACCAACCGTATCTCTCGCTGGCCGCACTTCCTCAAGCGCCAGCTCTCCATGTAGCCTGCGACAAGTGTGCAGCTTTGTGTGTTGTACAGTAGTTCTTGCTTATTTGGCTGTGTCCTTCCTCCCCTTCTCAATGACTTCTTGTCATGATTCTATCTTATATATTACCTATACTTGAAGACTTTATTAATGTAGATATAAAGAGGCTTATTATTTTTATATGTAATTTGTATATTCTTTAGTCAGTTGTAATTACTAAAGACAAGCTTTTGAAAGTACATAATGGGTGACCTGTTACACATTATGCAGTATATTATATGGTTTTATTCATTATTCAATTTTAGCAAAGACAGTATAAGTAAATTATCTATCGTTACACTAACCAACATGTGATTGCACAGTGTAGCAGTGCATCATGATCAATGTATGACGACGACGACGACGACCTAGTTGATGCAACCTGTTGTAACTGACCATCCAGCCACGCCCTTGCTAGCCGGAGTCTGTTATGATACAGGAACACGTTGCAGTCCCTCTGGTCTCAGCTGCAGCTCGTAAGTCAGACAACTCGTTGAAATCTTCTGTTTACTGCGACTAGTTCGGTCGTTGTTCCAAGTATGCTCAATGGATACTGAAATATTTGTGTGTTGAGATGAAAAATGTGAAACTTGCTTCAGTTTTCATTACCGATTGAAACACACCACTCGTACAAAAAAATACAGGTCCTCCGGTCCCTAGAAGAGAATTGGAGAAAAAAAGTCTCGTAGTAAATTAGCAATACCAAAAAGTAGTCCAAGTGTTAGTAAACAATATTACAGAATGCAGCCTAAACAAATGACAAGAAATGCCTCTGCATTTTACACCCATGATTGGCCTACACGCGTGAATGAGTCCGAAAAAATTCACATTATAAAAGAAGGTTGAGGCCCAGGTGCTATCTGCATGTGGTAAATTTTTAACTCCCTTGTTCTCTTCATAGTACATTTGGGCGTAAGCATGAGTGCACTGCACATCCAGCCTTGGTTGTCACATGATGTATTCTCGTAAAATGACATTAAATTATTTTTTATATTTTAAAAAAATTGCAGGAAAGATCTAGTAATCGTGGAGAAAATTGTTATGAAACACATACTTCAAATTGTGTCTGTTGGTGAAATTGAGTATATAACAGAAGTACTGGACTGTGTTTTTAATCGTATAAAGCTCGACTAGAAGACGAGACCACTGGATGACTCACGGAAGCAACAGGTTAGGTAAGTAGGCCTTTGTTGTACAATTAGTCATACAAGTACGTAAGAAGCATAAACATTTTTTCGTTTAACATCGGAACCTTTATTTAAAAACAAAGTTAACAGGAAATATAACAGTGACATCTTGTCTCTGGTAGTTAGAGGATTTACTATATAGGAAACTAATTTTTATGACAAATTTTTTTGTTACCAAATTAATTTTAGACTTGTACATTAAACAATACCTTTGTAGTATAACAAAAGTGAAGTGACTGAATATTTGTGTATTTTTTATAAAGGTGTTCTTTATAAAGAGAAAGATGCCGTGTCTATTTGTTCTCAGCTGTAGCTGCTACTGGAATTACATTTGAATTGTTGATTGTTCTTTTATACTTTAGCACTGTAAGAAAGGTAGGTACTATTGCTTTGAGTCATTTTATAGGACTTTGGCAACCAAATCTACATACAGTATTTATTTTCCTAGCATGGCTATAAATAACTATTTATATCTGTGGCCTCTTTAAAAAGTCACAGTTGTCAAATAAAAAATATTCAACTAATTTTGTTTCAGACAACTGTTACAAAGTCATGTTTTACATATACAATGCATGTATCTAACTAGGTTATCTCTCTTATTATGAAAATTTTCTTGCTGCAAGACTTCTAGCGTGCTAAAGCTTATAATTTACATTTCTCTTTTGTTTTCATAAGAGCATTATATACCGTATTTACTCGAGTCTAAGACACACTCCAGCCTTTCTTTTTAAAACAAGCCCAATCTTGCCGTCATGTCAACTGTCGCTTGTCGCCCCACCAGCCCAAAGCAAAGCTACAGATAGGCGTGGTGTTGTAGAAGTGGCAGCTGCTGACAGCCTCCCACTCGCGCCACAACCCCCATGAATGTCGGATAGTTACTGTGCAGCTTGCATTCTGTATCGCCGCAGCTGAGCCACATGTTTATCTTCCACCTTCTCCCCCCTTTTCAACGTCCCAGCCACCTTCGTTACACAAGGTTTGTTCGGGCACCCTGCGATTTCTACCACTTCTGCGATTTTCCTGCTATTTTCTTGCGATTTTTCAATTTGAGCGTTTGTCTGGCCGGAAGTGTTTTTTTGGTAGGCTGTTCAGGCGTCGAGTACACTGTGATTTATCGCTTAAAGAGCACGCCCTTTCTGCCCTTGCTGTTGACGAAGAGCAGAAAGCGCAGTGAGATCGAGGGCAGTAAAAAGGTGCGAAATTGGAATATTTGTATACAAGTGTGTTTGAAGATTGTAGCTTGGTTGAACGGTATTTTCGTAATATGTTTGGTTATCTTACGAGAAATGTGGGAAATATAGTAGTAAATGATGCTAATAATATTGTATGTATTTTTTGTAGACTGTCGGAAATAAAAATCCAGTATGGTTTCGGTAATTCACCTCTTTTTGTAACAGCTGTGTTAACCCCAAGTAGATTGTACGTACTAGAATATGATGAGCTAAAACCTCGGGAATATACGGGGCTTCTTCATAGTCGTTACCAAAGACTAACTCCGTAGTATATACGAAGTGAAGTTTTTATGTAAAGCGTCGTAATATACATGGCCTAACATACACCCAGATTAATAAATTTAAATTTCTAGGTAGCAACTTGATTCTGAAGAAAATTAAATGTTTATTAATTTATTTACTTATTTAATCATCAACTGATTAATATTTATTGAAAACATTTTACAGAAGAAATTCTTCAGCGCCTAAAAAATGCCATACTCAAAAAAATTTCTTCTCAAAATAACGATCAGCCGATTGATTAACAACACACTTTGTATATTTTGGCATTCGACTGGAGAAATAAAATGGCAGTGCCATTTCTGCTCTTTCCTGCCATTTTCCTGCTCCTTACAATTGTCAGCCTGCTCTCGATGGCAGAAATCTCAGGTTGCCCGAACAAACCTTGTGTATGGCAGAAGATCCAAAAGGGAAAGGGGAGATAGATAGATTTGTTTTCGCGCGCCAGTCGTGAGCTGTGTTTACTGGTGGCACAAGTTAGATTCCAAGCCAGTAAGTAGTAACAAAATTGGACGCACATGTCCGCATTGACTTTGTGCAAGTTCACAAGTTTGTGATTTCATTTCGGCAGTGTGCCAACAGAAAAAGTGTCTGACCTACATGAGCGCTACCAAGTGTAGACAGACAGTTTGTTGAAAAACAATGCTAAGGCTATATATACTCGTTTTCACACACGGCCCACCACCCGTGCATTTTTTTGGTTTGTTTTTATTTTTCTTTGTTCCCCTTCAGCTGCCCAAGCAGACTCATTCAACGACAAAAAAGGTAGCTTACCCTTGTTTCCATACTCTTCCTGACGGTGTGTAAGATAACAATGCAAAGGCCAGCCCGCAAGGATTTATTGCTTCTGCTTATCGCTCAAGTTTATGGGACGTTTAGTTTGTTACATTATAATGTATAAGTTGTGTACACTAAATTAAATGTTGAAATTGCCATTAAACTGAAAGATAAAAACACATACGGCCGATTGTGTGCGCATGAAGGACAGCAAACGCGCTGACACAGGAGATAGTAATGCCAATGCGTCCTCTCATTCGCCGTTCTTGCTGCGTTTTATCTCAAAAAACTCCAGGCCCTGGCAGTAAAATATGAGCTGTAGCAATTAGCAAGCTAAGCAGAGATAAGCACGGGTAGTTGGGTGTGTAAGCGAGAGAGACAGCGCTCCCAGACGCATTTCTTACTGTATGCGTGGTGTGTGTGTGAGACTCAGGTATAGCACAGCCGGCGCCAATTGTTCTTAGTGAAGAAACAGCATATGTCCGCCGTTATTCAGTCAGAACACGCTGTTCTTATCCCAAATAGCAGTGTCGTCGTCTGAGCTGTGTTATCGATCGCTCGGCACGTGAGGCATGTGGCTGGGCGCTTCGCTGCAGTGTTAAAACGGCCTAATACTCAAATACAACTCGTTTTCGTTACAGTTCATGACGTGAATTAAGACTAGGTTTTGTTCATGCTTATTTCTAGATTAATGACACGATACTCCACTTTGTAAGTACATGCTAGCAATTCACGGAACAAATGTTTTTTTCACTAAATTTTTTTTTGTCTACATCAATTTAAATGCTGGCGAATGTAAGACGCCATCGATTCTAAGACGCAGCCCACTTTTAGGTCTCGAAAAGACTAAAAAAAATGTGTGTCTTAAAAGCGAGTAAATATGGTACATGTTTTTAAATACAATTCTATAGAACAAGACAAACGCAAAGACAAAAATGTGTAATATATCGTAACATCTCAATACCGTTGCTATTTAACACGTGTATCAAAGAGGCAAAAATAGTTTATAATAAAAAAATGCCTTGTTTTGTACACAGATTTGATCGGACAGAATACAAACTTTATTACAGAGAGGTATTTCCTTATAAAGAGGTACATTATATAGATAAACAGTAAAACCCCATTTTGGGAGGCTTCACATTGCCTGAGAATGACCTCATAAAATTGAGAACTTATAAAATCAGGTTTCTACTTTAACCTAGTCCAGATTGAACTAGTAATGGACTGAAGAATTTAGATTCAGATTTAACTTTAAACACACATTCTTACTAGACTGAAGTTGGAGTGGAGTGAGAAATCCAGTACAATTGACGAGGTGGACTGCATTGTAGAATGGATTTAAACAGTTACTTAAATCATCTGCTGAACTGAACTGAGCGAAGACGAAGCGGTCACCGTGTTGCATTATTTGTACAGTTAGAGGTTAGAATAGTCCTGGACTAGCTAAATAAAACTGTTTAATATTATAAAAGTAAGGGGAAGAGCCAGGAAAGTCAATATATATATATATTCTGACCATTAAATTCAGATGAAATATCAGTCATTTGTTCTGTAGTTCAATGTATCACAAAGAGACGTATCTATACACCGATTCAGTTTATGTGTACTTGTCAGTCTGGATTAACAATTATTCTATAAACACAGTAGTCCACTTTCATGTAAGGTTTGCTCTATATTGAATCCTGTCCAAGTTCTGTGTGCAGTTTGTAATTGTACTATGAAAGCGCTAAGAGAAGTAGTGGGTTAATCTGGAAGAAATGTTTGCGACATGTGTTGCGTATTACCACTTATGCATACGTGGGAAATGACATTGTATCTTTTTTCCTCTCTCAGCCGCCCCACATTGGGCAAACAAATTGTAGCGTTTTTTCCTCAGCAACTGCCCCACGATGGACGAACAAATTGTAATGTTTCGCCTTCCTGTTGTACTCATGCCCCTCTTCGGCAGCCAAGTTATAACGTCTCGCCTCGTACAAGTACCTACGCTCCACTTGGGCCGACAAATTGTAGCACACCAGTCCACCTATACCAGTGCACTAGCTCGACGATCACCCCGCCAAAAAAGGCCAGGATAAAAACTGGAACATTTCTCTTCATCTGTAGTCAAGTACTCCGGAATTCACTGGCAGTACTTTTGTAGGTTACATCACATTGTAGACCAAATTTCGAACTTTCATAGAAACTGGCAAATTTAGAAAAGTTGATTACGAAATAATATACTTCACTATGATCCGAGACTGCTGGTTTATTAGATTTTCAATTTACATCGGCACAAAATACACTGTTTGTCTTAACATGGTGGATCCGGTTCACAGAAAGTTACAAGCAGAAACGCAGCAAGACTATAGCAATAAACCAAAACAAAATTAAAAAGAAAACTACATATTGTAGTAATTTGGGCCACAGCCCCACGCCCATCCTATCTCGTCCACGTCATGACTTATTCTAAAAAAAGGCATTCCAGAACGAAGGGCGAAGGGGCGCCACACGACGTGCTCTCGTTGTCTGGTTCTCGGTGGCGTGACCTTCGTCATTCGTTCCATTATCTAGAACCCTCTAGGGCACAATCATAAACTACACATTAAAACAACAAACTGTGCCAAAACTCCAGCGTAAAAAACTAGAACATAAAAAAGAAACACAAAGCTACTACCTCTTACCAAGGACACCTGGCCATAACGACAAACATTACCTATCTAGAACGTACGAGAAATAAAGAACTGCGTCTTTACTTTCCCCTTCTGGAACCGAGACCATTAAAATAAAAGTTACAATTTTAAATATTATATTATAAAATTGAGATTACATAAAATACAAATTCTCTAGTAAAATAAAACCCCTTGTCTTGCAATGCTACAACATTAAAAAAATTAATAACCTAAGTGTTAACTAAAATTTTCCTTCAAATTTACTGTGATTCCAAGTATTGTACTTGAAGACGCTAGAAGATGGTGTTCCGTCACAATTAAAAAAATCCAGTTTGTTCCATGAATGACAGAATTACGTACCTATTTTGCAAATAAATAACAGAAAATCAATATGCATATCTCGATACAGTTGTCACCGCGCCTGGGGGAGGGAGAGGATGACTGGTGGCGATGGTGAAAAAGCAATTGTTGATGATGTCGCCTGGCTGCGGAAGGGCGCCACCTAGCATGTATGTGCCCGGCTAGGACGGTGATGATAATAATGGCGGGGTCGTGGTTTATTCGGCTGGCGTGCCTCTCCTCCCGGCGGTGATGATTGGCGGGCTGC
>PNEQ01001200.1:0-17576 GCA_003012365.1 Medauroidea extradentata
CTTAACCACTTAAATTCCTTCCAGTAACCTTTTTAACTTCGAAACGTAAACATTAATAAAAGGGTGATGCAAGTGCTCAACTTGATGTAGTCTAGAGTGTTCGTCCAGGCAAATACTACTTAGATATCCTAACTAGCTAAAGAAAAATGATAAACAACAAAGCCTCGCAGGCAATACCGCCCACTTTACTCCCGAATCCACCCTCTAGGCTTCACAACCCCTCTGCCCCGTCCAACACGTCCTCCTCCTTCCGCCATGACGCCCCAACTAATCACAAAAACTAAGCCTGCCATCTTTCCGCGACCGAGTCCAAGCTCCGACATATCACGACTGACTGATTACAAACTCAAATAAGTAAACTTAGCCGGCCATCTCCCGGCGACCGGTCACGAGCTCCGATGAAACACAACTGCTACTGACCGATTATAAACCACAAAAAACTTAGCCGGCCGTCTCCCGGCGACCCGTCACGAGCTCCGATGAAACACGACTAACTGATTAACAAACTCAGACAAACAAAAAAACTTAGCCGGCCTGCTCCCGGCGACCGGTCACGAGCTCCGATGTATCACGACTACCACTGACCGATTATAAACCACAAAAAACTTAGCCGGCCATCTCCCGGCGACCGGTCACGAGCTCCGATGAAACACAACTGAACTTCCTGGGCGAACACACGGACTTACTTGGCCGAGCGGCGGAGGGATACATCAGGATCCAACTTGCCTAAAAAGCTGGTTAATTTACGTTTATAATCTAAAAATTGTATGTAACATCGATACTGATAAATTTACAAAGCATTTTATTCCATACTACCAGCTAAATATTCATTAGTTTATTAATTGGGGATGTGGAGCGTCCTCAATCTGTCGCGGATCACCACCTTTTTAGTGTTGTTGCACACGACACTACCACCCACGTTGGTCGAGAAACGCCCTGCAGAGTCCCCGCATTCCAGCACGTCCCTGTTTCGTGCCTCCAAGCGAGTGAACTCTGACCTGCCTGCCAGATAAATCTATCTAAGCACTGGCTAGCTCCGAGCTTATTTGAAATTGTAAAAGCCAGCACTTCTCTGTAAGTGCTTCCAAGCAAGAGAACTACTACTAGCCTGCTACATAAATCCTATTCCAGGAGAAGCAAGCTAATAAGCTACTTGAAATTTCAAAAAACCTAAACAAGGCAAAAAATAAGAAAAGTTTACTTAAAAAGTTGCTTGAAATTAAATTAGCTTTCAAATGAGTCCAAACACGATATAAATCCAATAAAATTGACACGTAAAATTCTATACTTTTCTCTTGCTTTAAAGTTAAATTAAAAAATAAAAAGAAAATTTTAATGTAAATTTCTCTACTCGCATCCCCAATTAATAGGTTGGATCCCGCCGTATACACCCTTATACCTGGTTAAGTTGGCCTACTTAATTTGTTATAAACAGAGAAAAAAAACATTTTACGACAAAAAAAAATTGAAATTACTGTGTGATAAGAGGCCAAGTAAGTGCTACGTGCCAGTGCACGTCACAATGTGCTGTATGTGAAATAGTTTGTTTAAATTCATGTATTTTTTGTAAATTCCTTTTTTCGGTCGCCGTCTTATAAAAAATTCTTTCTCGGCTTTAAATTGTTTTATGTAGGGTTTTGCTGTGTTCCTTGCCATTTAGCTTTTTTTGCACACACGTGTTACTTTATTGGCTACTAGCTTTGTAATTCTAGATTTTGACATTATGGAGCCCGCAGAAGTAACTACCTTTTGTGATGACACGTTTGATGTGTCATGTATTTCATGTAATTAAATTCTGACTTGCCCAGATATTTCTCTTTTCAAGCTGATACACTTTGTGATCGTTGTAAGACTAATTAGTATTTTTTTGTAATTTTTTTAAATTATATTTTTCCATCATACAGATATCAGTAATGTCCACTGTGTGGATTTGATGTGCATAAATTGTATTTTTCGTTCGTTTAAATTGTATCTATGTTACTGATGGATCATTATGAATATTAAATCCTACTTGTTTATATATATGTTGCAATTTGTAATTTTTTTTTAATCTGCAATACGCTGTATGTTACAATTCTACTTTTTTACTTAACCCCTCTCCTTGAGCCCTCTCTGCCACAGAATTGTCTTTTCTTGAGGCTGTGGTTAATGACCTTGTGTCCTACCCTACACTGTCCTGCAGTTTGTGTAGATAACCTGCAGTGCACTCTTATTAACTTCCTTACTAGCTCTCTCCACCTCTACTCTCTCTGTGTTGCTTCGTCCCTCACCAGATAGGATGTGGGAGTTGTGTGTTACCCTACTACAACTGCCTTGTTCCAATACTTGGTTTTCAAATCCCTTAATAGGATAGTTACCTTTATGAAACTCCTTTTCTTGTCCTGCTGTTTGTTAACACCTACTACGTTTAGTTTCCTTTTTGACCTGTTGCAACTCAGACCTCACATCCTGTACCTTCTGCAACAAGAGCTCTTTTTTTGATAGGAAGCTTTGTCCTCAGTTGACGACTCATTAACACCTGTGCTGGAGACACGCCTACATCAGCTAAAGGAGTGGCTCGATAACTAAGCAAGAACAGTTGCAGAGGCTGTTTGGTGAACTCTGACTTTGTAAGCATTTTCTTGACTATACCTACTGCCTTTTCAGCTAGACCATGACCTTTGGGATAATGAGGACTAGATGTTGCTGTGAAGCGTTAAAATTCCTTTAACTATTTCTTCTTCATCTTCCTGTTCATGAGGCAGTGCATTGTCGTATACCTTCAACACTTCCGAGCCCACAAGATTCTTGAGCCTGGCGACCTGAACTTTCACTGGTTTAGAGTCAGTTTCAGTCGCTAGAAGATATACTTCTACCTCTTGCTGAAACAACTTGTTATTGCGCGCCACATCACCACTCAGATTTAGTGGGCTTGGCGTATTAAACTCCATGTTCTTGTCACTCACTTCAGTTATTCTGTGGCTCGTATTAACCGTGCCATTTTCTGCTCATTTCGTAGGACACTAGGAGTATTCTGCATTAATAACAAATACTCGTTCATTACTTTATTAACATTTCCATTTACTGTACAACTTCATGCCATCCTAATACTTGTGCTCTTTCTGTGCCATACACACCTGCAAACTGCTGCCAACCCTCACTTTCCCAAGTTCCCAGGTTTTTATCATACAATTTAGGCCTTCCAACAATATAAATTTTTAACAATTGAAATTTATGTGCATATAGTAAACTCTCAATCAGTGCAAAAAGCAGCAGTTTTGTGTCACTGAACTTTCACTCTGCAATCCCGTATTGCTATGGACATTTTCAGAATTTAGCACTAGAATTTTCTGACAGCATACTGACATGTGCCTAGCAACCCTTCCACTAGTCCGTCTGCTGCACTGTACACAGTTAGTACGGCCTACATTCAGTGCATGTCGTGAATAATAAATATTACCTTTAAAAATATGTTTCTTTAAGTTTACTCTGTAATTGCAATGTTTTTCAAGTGTCTAATTATTGTCTCAATGTTTTTCAAAATGTATATTAATATTTGTCTTTCATTTTCAATTGCCATTATTCAGTTGCATCAGCTATTGTATCCTTCCGCTTGAACATGATGTAACAGGGAACAATAATCCAAGATAAGACATTTAAAAATACCAGTAATGTTTTTAATATGTTTTGCTATTTTTTCCAGTGTCCGTTTTGTATTTTGCCTTGTGTAACTTGTTCTGTTTAATGTTTTGTATGTGAAATATTATGCACAGCACGAAGTCAACCCCCCTTTGCGGGGCTGGCTTGGCGACACCGGACGCCATGTTCAGTTAGTCAGGATTAGGCGCACGGACGAGACAGATGTATTTGTCTACCCCGGGTCCTTCACCAGTTTGCACCAGTCATTTTTAGCTGCAATAGTTTAAAATTTTAATGAGAGAATGGTTAGCTGAGTTTATCTAAGGGAATTTTGTCATAACTAAATTACAAAACTTGGGATTCTTACAATGATTTGCCAGCACTCTGTACTTCATCTTATTTCTATAAACCAGAGAATTTTAAAAAATATACCAAAATTCACAATCATAATACAAATACTGCTCTAAATTATTTAAAACCAGTAAAAACCTTAAAACTTTTCCAAAATGGTAGGCCCTATTAAAATTTGTTAGTCAGACCCTATTGTGGACATAGCCAATGCAATATTATGTCGTCCCAGAAATCTTAGAATGATACTGGGGGGAAAAAAACATACATATGGCTGTGTTGACTACAGACAAACTAGGCTTGTTTTCTCTTTTTTTTTTGTTTCCGTCAAAATAAAAATTGTGTAAATGAGGGAAAAGTGTAAATTGAGGGTCACGTGTGCCTTGCAAACCCTCCCACTAGTCCGTCTGCCGCAGTGTACTAATTTAGTATGGCCTACACTCAGTGTGTATTTTGAATAATAAATATTACCTTTAAAAATATGTTTCTTTAAATTAACTCTTTAATTGCAATGTTTTTCAACTGTCTAATTATTGTTTCAATGTTTTTAAAAATGTGGTTTCATAATTTGTTTGTAATTTTTAGTCACCATTATTTAATTGCGCCACTTTTGCATCAGCTATGCTATGTCTAATGTATCCTTCCGCTTGAACATGATGCAACAGGAAACAATAATCCAAGATAAGACATTTTAAAATACCAATAATGTTTTTAATATGTTCTGCTATTTTTCCAGTGTCCATTTTGTATTGTGTCTTGTGTAACTTTGTTCCATTTAATGTTTTTGTCTGGGAACTACTTTGCACCGCGTGAAGTCCGGCCCCCTCGTGGGGCTGGCTTGGCGACGCCGAACACCACGTTGGTTAGTCGGAGCTTGTTTTGAGTTGGAACTTAACGCGAAGAGGATATAAGACGTTTTCGTCTACCCTGGTTCCTTCACCAGTTTTTCGTCAGTCGTTTTTAGTTTCAGTAGTTTATATGTTAATTACCAGAACCGTTCTTGTTGTTTTTACCCGGAACTCCTCACCCCCTGCCGGCCGTCGCGTGCAGGGGCTTAAGTTCGCACCTTAAGTACACCACTAGCATAGTGCTGTTTTGCCGCATAACCTACTGGAGAGGTTTGTGATCCAGGCCCGCTTAACTGGCATTGGTCATCCGCGAATACCAGTCTATTGTTTATGGTGAGTAAACTACAGAAACTATTCATGTTTTTCATTTTCTCGTTTTACTCACCCCGCCCCTAGTGACGCTTAGTGTACATTTGAGTATGCTGTGGCGTGGAGACTGGCCGTAACAAGTCTCCGAAGATCTGTCGTTTGGAGGGTGCAACAAGCCACTGGTACGTAGCCTGCCCCGTGTTCGTCGGCCTGTCGACCCTGGGATCATCATCAAAGGCGGTTCCCTCCGCTAATTCCGCCGTGTATATATCACGTTGCTCTCCGTTAATAACACTTCAAGCCTTTCACGTCACATCCAAAACAATTTTAATCAACAGACGTTCAGGACTATACGTTTTCGCGTGTTAAAACTGTTCATAACCACGAACAAGCCGGCATGCCATCTTTTGTCGAATGCGCACCAAGCAACGGCATTTATAATAGGCCGAGAGTCACGTGACTAATGCCATTTACGAGGGAGATGAACCAATCGCAAATAGCTTCTCTTCACTTCAGATACGGAGGTTAGACTAGCGCAATGGTGGTCTAGTACCATCAACAAGGCAAAACGGACTAATATTGAAAATTTCCATGATACGGCTTAAAATTCCCTGATTTTCCCTGATATTTTTCCTGGTTGCAGAAATACCCTGATAATTCCCAGTTTTCCAGGTCTGTGGCCACCCTGTAATAAATCGACAGAATGATATTTATTTTCTTGCGTAAAATTTTGTTGTTTTATTTGGGGATTTTAGTGACAAAAATATTTTGTTGTAATGATATATATACTATATGTTTTTATAAAACCCAGTAAAATTTTGATGTTGGCATCTCATGTAAAAGTTTTTTTTTTTTTTATTTATTTATTTTTAAAAAAGCAAAAAAGTCAATAAGGGCCTACAAATTGAACAGCGTTCAGTATGTATGTAAAATATCACTTCTTTGTTTGCTGAAAAACAGGTACTGGAAATTATAATATTGATGGATTTCTTGGGTGGAAGAACTGTACACCAATAAGTTGAAAAATTGCTGCCAGAAAATACTTTAGCTGGCTATCTGTGCAAATCACAGCATCTCCTCGCCTCTCCCGAAACATACATACACACTCTCTCTCTTTCTCTCCCCTTACTCTCTATCACTTACTCTCTCTCTCTATACACATACACGCACCACCTTCCGCCCTCCTTTAATCTTGCACCCACTCACACTTGTACATTCAGGACAAACCAGTGGCTGCACATGCAGCTTCCCACATACTCACCTTCGACTCCTGTTTCAACACCAGAGTGGTGAGGGCACTACCCCCCCCCCCCCTCTAATAGCAATAATAATGCAGAGCTGAGACGCTGGGAACTGGCCCACCAATATATCACCAAATCCAGACAACCTCCTGGCCTAAACATCAGATAATCTACTTTTCACTTTCAAACTTCCCGCCACTCTAGTTCGCCCTCTGGCTGCTAGGTGTACTGGTTACAACCTTCATCAAGTCTGCCATACTGCAGTGTACTACCGCTCACCGCCCGATGAAGCTGGCTTAGCCAGCGAAACGTCGCGACCGCGCAAAATGTGTGTTGTCCTTAAGTGTGTTATATGTTCCTCTACGTGCAGTACAGCTCTGTAAGTACTTGTACACTCCTATCTACTTTTTATAGCAATTGTACATCTGTATCATACTGTATATATTAGGTTTCTCAAAGTCTGTTACACATGGACATCTTTCTTGTACATGAAAGTGAGGATCAAAGGACTACAAGAACGGGAGCATTAGCTAGAGTTCTAGCTCGTATCTTACCAAATTAATTGTTTTGTTCAGACTGTCAGGCATCAGAGTGAGTCTCTATACGTGCTAACAGTATCAATATATTTGTTTAAACTCTCTAACAGTCTTCCTTTTTGTAAAATCAATATACTCTCTCTTTTTTATATCAAGAATTTTTTTTCTTGAACGTAATAAGTTTTAAAATAGGTATACATCAATTTTGCTCATTACTTACTGCATTATTATTGCAGAATTACTACATTACTGTAGAATACAGAGGCTTTTTGATCTTCCCTACCAACAACTTTATGAAAATAATTCTAAGTACATAAGGTACTGTCATCAAATTATGTCATGAAGAAACTGCATACAGTATATTATAGATTACTCTCTGATTGAGGTTCTGGTGGTATTTGTTATTAACAGGCAGTTTATCTCACTTGGTGTAGGCCCTACTGTGTCTGAGGAAGAATAAGTGTGGCTAGAGAAGATCATTTAATTTAGCGCCGTTACAACTGATGGTATTTTCAGGGGAAGTAAAAGATGAACTTTATCAATTACCAGAAGTAGAAGTTGTCTCTCTTAAAAATTGTTCAACCACATTATATTGCAGGGACTAAATATCATTTGACAAAAGTAATAACTACCTCTGTGTAACTAAAACATAAGCACTTGGATTTCTCAATCCACAGGGAACAAAATCTCAAAAGTGGTCGGTTGGCATAGGCATGCCCACAGGGGGTGCAAGGTCTGCATTTGCACCCCCAATTGCGCTGCAATTTGCTGCAGTTTTCACTTTTAAGACATAATTTATCTTAATAATGTTACAGTTTCTCAGAGTTGTGTAGTCAACGCTTTGGCTCTGAAACTCCTTAAATAGCCCCATTTTGCATCTTAAAATCAAAATTTTTCTTGGCTTCAAGTGTGTGTATATATTTTTTTTCTAAGGCCTGCACCCCCTTAACATAAACCTGTGCATGCCTATGTCGGTTAGTACATGAGGAAAGTGGCAAAATCACTATCAATGGATATTCCAAATCAGCTGGCAGCCTGTAGCACTATTTTATACAGCTCACGTAAACTATCCGCTGACACAAGAACACACTCGTGTGACTGCTGTAGAATTTCCAGAATTATTTAATTTTAAAAACTCTCAATGTATTGCCTTTTCATCAAACCCCATGTAAGTGTCAAGGCTCCAAATAAATATAATTTCTAAACAGAACACAGCTGCCGGAGGAATGATCATTAGTAAATATGAACCGTCGACATATTTTGTGACAAAGACATAAACATTATTTTCAGAAAATACAAGTGCTCAAAGGTATGCATAAATGTACGTATGTTCATGGATTTTTTAAATGCAAACATTTGTTACTTGAATTTACAAAGGTGTCATTCTGTAGCTTAATACATTTACTTTCACTCTGAATATTCCATTTGTATCATTTGAATAGTTTATACTTTGCATAAGTAAATAAAATAGTCAAATCACTAATTTGACATGCGCTTGTACAAAAACTATACAACGAAAACTTTTTTTTATCCATGAGAAATTACTGTTAATGTAATGTGTCAGAGATGACTAGTGTTTGGTACAATTATAAAACTACATATTTTTTTATGCAGAGCAGCCTTAAGTTGTAATTACTAGCCTAGTAGTCTATTTCCTGCTCAGTTGGAACACTAGTAATTTTTTACACTGAAACTATTATGTGCAGTTATAGACATTTTTTTATTTAAATATTTGATTTCAAAACTATGTATTGTTTAATCCCAAACCACCTCTCTATTGTAAATACAGTGAAACCTTTATAATACACACCTCAAGGAACCTTTAGTTTATAATAATCATGGTGGCAGCAACATGTACTATTTGCAGAAACTATAAAAAGGTCTCTTTAATTTTATTCATGTCTTTTTTCCTGAAAATACAAACATTCTTATTGTCTTGTCACCATGACTTCCTTGTACCGCTGGACTTGATATTTCTTTGTGGTAATGATAACTTTGTAATGAGGTTTGTATTGTTTCACTGTACTTGTTGCTTTTAAAATAATAAAGAATCAATAATAAATAATTTGTCTAGGTAAGTAATAAGTACACAGTTGTAAATTATAAGCACCAGTTATTTTAATCATTTTTTCTGTCATAATTAGTTACATGTAACACAAGAGCCTTGTAGAGATTTATGTCACTGATTGTCAGTACCTACACACTTCACGTAGAGTGGTTTTGCTTGCCATTTTCAGATGTGAACACCTGGACACTAACATGTAAATGAATACATTATTTTAAAAAAATACTATTTTTCTTGAATAGTTTTATTTCTTGCTAGGACTGTTTATTTGAATAGCTTCGGGATTAGCCAGAGCAGAAGCATTGTAGTGTTTATGACATTAAGAAGAGTAGGATCGATTTTGTCACAAAATGCATTCCTTAAAACCAGTTAACATTTGTAATTAAGTAAACAAAAGTAGTTTTATTTAAAATGCTTAGTGTAACAGATGGTAGGTAAATGAGCAATAATTACACTTTTAACATAATATTATTTTAAACATTTCTATACATCTAACACTTACAGTGCCTTCAAAAAGTCTGAAAAAAAATATAAACGTGACATTAAAAACCAGTCAGTACAAAACAGCAGCACATATTTACACTAGAACAAAAATAACTTTCTGTGGCAAAGGACCAGGACCACATTTAAGCAATCACTTTTTTAGTTACTGTGAAATGAACCATACAGAAAATATGTAAAAGAGAACAGCAGAGAGCAGAGATATAGGGGGGGGGGGGGAATTAAGGGAAATACATTTTTCTTTAGTTGGCATTTCACAGCAACTGTTGCAATGACAGCTCAGTTTCTGTACAGGCAATGTAGTTGTGATCCAGCGCCACCCAGCCATCTAGAATTCCATTGGTTAATTTTTTCAAGGAAAAATAGAGGCAACCCACATTAAAACTGATATCTGTGGAAGAGATTAAATTATTTCCCTCTACCACATGTTGATAGGACTTTTCACTAGCAAAAATCAGTTTGAGAGAGATTTGATGAAAGCATAAATATAACTTGGAACAAAATTCATTCATACTTCACTAACTTTTGTTAAATAGTGCAGTGTTGACTTGAATGCTTAAAAAGGATATATAACATTCTGGGTATTATAAATTATTAATTTGCATCTAAAACAAGTGCTACACTGTTAACATCCATAATTAATAAAGTAGTGTATAAAGTTTACATTCTCTATCTTTTTGCGTGTTGCTGATCAACGGAGTCATAACATCTTCGTCACTGCTATTACCACACAGCTGCTTGAGTGGCAAATTAATAATAACCAAAATTTTAAAGAATGTAAAACTGTGTAGTTATCATAATACAAGAATATATCTGACATTTTATTATTATGTTACGTATATGTATGAATGCTAATACAACTATTAATTTATGATGCTAAGGCCCATCAGCAGTTTTGGCCTTAAGAGTTATTTGGACCTTAGCTTTATTTCCATTTGAAGCACGGAAACGGGAAAGGCAATAGAAGTCGACTAACACGAGTGTCAAACACCTCATCGCCTCTAGGTGCGCAATACTAAACTAGCATGCAGTGTTTTCATAGAAAGTGTTTTGCAGTAGGACTTCAAGGGATGACCTTGTGGAAAATATGTGTTAAAAGTTCAATTCGGGTTTCTATCATTATGTTTTATGATCATGCTTAACATTTTCTTTGCTACAGCAACGTGGCATAGCCATTTTTACCACTTTTAAGGAGCCTGGTAATCATGTTTTTAATAAGCACACAGCATTTTAAAAAAAACATAGAGAGACAGTTTAAAGTGTGTCTTCTTTCATAGATAAACACATTGGGAACACTTGGAATATTATACGTACATGAAAAAATACTTTTCATACTACACTACAGTACAGCTCAAGTGCCAGGTCCAACTAACTCTTAACCTGTTAATTATTTTCGTTCTCGAGTGTGTTTGATTGTGGTTATAAATAGAACATTTGTCACTCATACTTACATTAGCATGAAAACAACACACTCATCGGTAATAAATCATAAATGAAAATGAAAAATTCCCCTTTCAATGCAAGATATACATTGTGTAAGGCTAATGTACAGTTGAAAAACTGCAAGGGAAACACTACAGTCATCTACCTCAAAATTGTAAATCACCTTAGTTTGTATATTAAAGAAATAATGCTTAAATAATTGAATGTGAAACTTGCTGAATTTGTCATGTGTTTTTTTTTTTTTAGGAAAGATGCAAAGAACCAGGATTTATATATACAGTACTGTAGATTGGCCTAAAGCATCAAGACAAAGCTGATAAAGCAACGGTTCTACAGGAGTGCAACACTATTTCACTGTTTGCCCACTAAAACCTTAAAGTAGGAACGTTTTGTAGTGGGAAAAGCAGCCATGAAATGTTTCAGTGGATTCTTGGGAAGGTTTTTTAAACCTAAATGTTGTACTGATGTGAAGATAACTGAACCGTGTATTTTATTTGTGAAAGAAGTTTATGTTGTATGCCAACTCAAACAGCTGTCCATGCAGCACAGTTAATCTTGGATTATATTACCCAACACACTGAGATTGGAAGATCCATTAAAAATTCATCCTACATTTTTTTTCCCATGCATAATGTTATATTCACAAAGTCTACTCCAAAAGTGAACATTTTACGTAGTGCAGTGACTGTGAGCCGTTAATCAATTTCTTCAACTAATTATGAGCTAATGCACATCTATGTGATCATAAGTAAGGCATGGAAATTGCCAATAATGTAGTTTTAAGCAGCACCAAATGACTAAAAATATGTCATGTTTTAAAAGAATTACCTTAGCTCTTTAAACAAACTATAACTTACCACTAGTCACATGCTGAATTACGATGAATGTTCACAGTCGCTTGTAAACACTGACACAGTACACAAACTTTCAATTTTTACTGTTTTAATGCAATTTTTGCATTCAGTCTTCTTTATTATTTCTAAAAGTCCTTTCTATGTAAAACATCTGAGACAGCCATACTCCGACCTCAAACAAACACTAAGTTTTGCATGTTATTAACAGTTCTCAAAACTCTATTCAAATTTAGTGATAGAAAAAATTCATCTGTTTAGGATTTTGAATATTAATTACTTAAATAAATGAAGTGTTATCTCCTCATTTTGATAAATGTTCTGCTTGGTTTTAGTACACATTACCACAATACAGAGATAAATATAGGGTCAGAAAAAAACATTCTATAGAGTTCTACAGCATATTAGAAGTTGGAAAATCCCAACATTTCTTGAATGTACACAGTCTGACCAGCATGAAAATGTAAAAATATATTCTTTCATGTTTGGATAAGCCTGGAGTGAAAAAACTGAATGGAGTAATGAAAGATGTTAATGTTCTGCTCACTTGTTCTCAGATGCACACCACTATTTAAGTACGTAATTCCATTGGCACACAGAAAATGCAGTCACAGATGTGACATGGTGAGGACACATATCCTCTTAGCTGCTGTGGCTGTAAGCGGTGTTCGTGTAAGGTCCACTGTATATAGAGCTGCCAGTGGTCGATGCTCCCTTCTTGCGCCTCCTTGCGAGCAGCACTAGGATGGCCGCCACTACCGCCAACATGAGCACCAACCCTGCTATTGCAATACCGATCGCAAAATTTCTCTGCGATATACAGATGCTGTTTGGATCTTCTGGTGTCTGCAACAAGGGAACATAATGAAATGTAGGTACTAAACTGGTAAAAATGTCACCAAAAAAATTGTATCTTTAAGTGAGGGATCTTCGCCCACTATGTCAGAAAGATTTTTGAACACTTTATCTATCATATTTTGTTTTCGTATTACTCTAATTCTGCATTGTAGTGTACCAATCAACTGTATCCCTATGCAATAAAGAAAAGTTTTGATTTTTTAAACACAAATATGAAAATCAAACTGGATATTTAAAAACACATTTTTTATGTAAAATGAGATTAGTACAGATGTACACTCGAACCTTATTAACACAAACTGAAGGAACCTAAATTTTTGCAATTTCAAGATGGTGGGGCCTATATCAGGCAAGCAACATCAAGCTGTTGATGATCGGTTACCAATATACATACACTTTAAGTTTTCTGCAGTGGAGGAGATTTGAACCACGAAGCCAAAAATTCTCAGTCTTTGCAGAATGCTTAACCACTGAGCTACTAGAACATACTGTGATATTTTTCCAGCATTTCAGTGTGGTTTTTTTTTATTCTCTAAGAATATATTTTTCTTAAAGAGAAATTGTGTTATTCTGAAAACAAGCCCACCCTACAAACAACCGTACCAATAAAATTTTTCACAAAAAACCACAAATAATATTAACCTGAATGTGAACTTCATAAAAAAAAATTTGGTCTGCTTCATTATAATTAGTATTTGACTCTTAAATGTTTTGTCTCACTTTTTTATGTTAAAAGTGTAATATGTGGTGAACCAACACTAGTGTGGTTTCTTATTTGCCTCTTGCAATATCAGCAACCCTTAATTTCGTGGTTTAAGGTGGCCAATCTGGGTGAACATAATTTGTGAATTACAGTCCCAACAGTGTAAAGTGCTGAGGGTCACACAACTCACACTTAACACCTCATCCTGACCTCTATGTGCAAGTCATGAAACTGATGTGTAGTCTTCTTGTCCATAGATAGTTTCTATGAGCCATTCAGCAGTTAGCCTATAATTTTATGGCATAATATGATAAATAAATGTGTATACCTTTTTTAAAGATTCCGCACAAAGATTTTAATACCTAAAAAACAAGTACAAAACACCCATTTTTGGCCATTAAATAAAGGGGGGCTTTCCCAAGCCATATATGTACTTTATACTATGCCTTCTGGTATAGTTGTGTATTTCACCTGTACACTGAATTTTCTAGGGGTCGATTCTCGAGTTACGGGATTATTTTGAATTGCCGAATTTCACTTACTAAACTTCGAAACCTTTATCTCACTATGGCAGAATGGTATTCTTGAGTTGAAATTCCGAAGTGCGGAATCTTAGTGCGAGATCTTCCTCAGTTTCGAACTTCCAGTTACACTCCCGTGGCAGAAATCTGCGAGTGGAAAGAACGCTCTACTTGTATGACGCACTGAACGCACCCTCTGGAGGAAAAAATGGTTTGTTCTGTGGTCGCGCGCAATATTCGCACGCGTATAAACGGAATTATAAAGAAAATATATATAATTGACAAGCAACGTGTTTTGTAATGCAATATTATTGCGTACAAGTAGTTACAAAGTCTTTATCAAGAGACATTTAATTCGCGAGTCATTTTATTAGAAATTCAGGACACTGCTGCCATCATGCTGCTATTTTACGAACACAACGACGTTGCCTTTTTTTAACGAGCACGGCTGTTTGCAAAGCTTAAATTTTCTACGTAAGATTGTTTTTGTATTGCACACTTCTCATAGGTATTGAAATTTAAGTCACCACAAAAGGACAGATAACTAAGAGTTGGTTTATTGGTTATTTCTTGAGCGAAATTTTCTATACAAAATTTGGGTTAGTAAAATCACAGTAGGTCTACATAGTATGGAACTTCGAATAATTACGTTACAACTATTAAAAAATATTTAAATTCGTTGATAAAATTGGAAATGAGTAAAGAATTTGCTTCATAAAAAAAACCATAGGAAGGTGAAGCGCCTCAAACCTATTTTCAAAAATACTCCGCACAGAGCATTTAGCCAAGCACCATTACCACTACGCTATAGTATCACTCATACTTTGGCTCTCATTATACATATAATACTGTTCTATGCATACATGTAACGTTAAATGCATGTTTCATGATAAAATTAATGATTTGTTGCGAACATGTATTATAAAGTGAACAAGCAAAGTATTAACATAATTTAAAAATACGCACGGGCACTCTGCAGTACTTTATTGTTTTATTTCGTCTGTTTGAAAGAGTGAGGTTGTAGAAATACACAGTAAAAGTGTCATGGCTGCCGTCTTCAAGGCGTAGCGGAATCGCATCTCACGACCCCCAAGAGCATGTGAGATTTTTCCGCATGGAATAATTTCATTTCAAAGTTATTTTCACTTAAGAATAGCAAAATGGAATCCATTACGAAATTCCGAGAAAATTCGCAATTGAATAATCTCGCATCATTTCAAGAATATGCTCCCTGTCCAGTGGAATATTAGAAATCTTTACTTATTACTAAGTATAACATAAATTATTAAATGTTTAGGTTTGGCATCTGGCAAAGATGTGAACCTCCACCCATCATCAGGAATGCAGTACCTGAACAGAATGTCCCTGAACCGTATTTTATTCCTAGAACTCGGTCCACTGTCACAAAGGCTTTTTACTGACTAAAAAAGGCTGTATTCATGTTTCGAAGGAGTTAACTGCATTACCAGTAGCGACAAGAGCTGCTTATAGTATTCAGTTTCTACTGATGACACAAGTAGCACAGCAAGTCTACTGTACTCCTTTTTTTCGTGGATATTAGGGTCCCTACCAAAAGTACAATGGTCCAGGACCCTAGAAACCTTGTTGTGGCCCTACACAACACATAGTAGAGTTCACAGAAATCTAACCCCTAAAACAATTAGCCTTCAAACACACCTTTTCTCTTGACACATCATCCAAGATGTCAGCCTTGCTGAGATCAGTAGCTTCATTGACGTAAAGTCCACTGTAAACTTCGATAGTGGCTGGACTGCTGCCATCAGGGAGGGTGTTGTCTTCACGACGTCTGCGACTGTGTGGGAGGGCTTTCCCAGCACTGCAGTTCGGTGGCTGCGAGCATTACAGCAACATTCTCACAAATACAATCCTGTTTGATTTTTGTAAGTAATTAAAACTACTTTGTTGTTACTGTATTGTTGTACATCTTCACAGTAAAGATAATGATGAGGTAAGTCCTATCAGAGAGTTAACAGGTTTTGGAGTAAAAAAGTTTTAAAACTATTAGCCCGCTTTTCTGTGTCCCACCATGGAGATCCAGGTTACACATATTCCTGGTTGGTTAATTCTAATTTTCATGGTTAATGTTATACTGGCTGGTGGATTTCCTCAGGGATCTCCCATTTCCCCCCACCTTAAAATCCATTGCTCATCAACCATCACCACATTTCACTTCATACTAAGGGCCAGCTGATGACTTGTGTGTTTCTTCGATAAAGAGGTGTGCCCTGCCTTCACCCTAGCTTTTTCCTATATCTAGCCTGAGGCAGGACAAAGACACTATGTGGATTTTTATTTTTGTTTAACTTACTTTTACGGTTTTTTTTAACTGGAACTTGAAAATTAAATATAAATTAAATACATATGTCTTTTTTTACCCAGAAACAAACAATGTCAACAGGGGCTAACATTGTTACAACTTGTCTACTGCACAGTACTGTACTTCAGTGTTCTTAATGTTCTGTTTTAGATATGAGAGCTAGTCACACAGTGATTTAAATCAGAAAAAATTTTGTCTGAACTATTTACGTAAGTTTATTTTCTAATATTTTGTTTATTTAGACCAGTTAAAGAAGCATGCCCACAACAAATAATTTGTATTGAAAATGACTGAGCTGAATAAATGCTACCAGAACTCTGCTGGCATCACTAAACACAATGTACTCACCACATCTTGACAACCATTGCCAGCCTTGAAGCATAGCTGCACATTGCACTGATAGTACACTGATGGCGTGTAAGGGAACTTGTGTGCTTGGAAGTTCACCAAGGCTCTCGTCTTGGTCGGGTTGTATTCGAATGGACCCATTATCTCCCCATCTACAGGGCACCTGGAGAAACATATGGCCATTTTCATACTTTTGCCAATTAAATGTAACTCTTTTATTCACTAATGCAATACAGTAGACTTCGCACAAAAGTATCACTTACGGTGTGTGGTGTGCAACTCGTATTTTAAAGAAGTTTTTCAAGATATTGATGACATTTATAAGTGTACCTTTTGTTGTCACCTTTGACCTACAGCCAACTGAAAATTGAACTGATGTTAATTTTAATTGTTAACCAAATATTTTGTTAAATAAAAGTTAAAATCAATTTCAAAACTCTTGACTTGAAAAGTTATCCACTTATTAACAATTACCAATTTTAAGTCATTAATTTTTTAAATTATTAATTTGAAGTGTGTATAATTAAAATGTTTCTTCACTGCATTATTACAATGCAGAATTTAACTAACTCTGATTTCATATTTTTTTAGAATGTGAGTTATTACATTTCCTCACAGACTTCCTCAGGCAATCTTGATAATCAGATTAGCAGGAATCTACTCTAAACCAAAATACAGTAAATAGACACCAGTTTTCAGCTATGACCGTCTCAAAACTGATGGCATATGACATGAAAGACAACTGGCAGTACGTAGGATAAGATGTCATACATGAAGAATAGTATAGTATTTGTCTGTGAATTATAAATTAACTGAAATAATTCGGCCCTTGTTAAGGCCATGGTCTTTCTGTCGTGTGGTAGGTGCTGTGTAAATAGTTATGTGTACAGAATGACATGGAAGTGTGTTGTGTAAATAGTTAAGTGTATATGATGACAGGCAATGACGGTTACAACGGTTGGCAGAACTGACTGGGAGGACAGGCTGCAAGATGGCTGGTGTTGTGTAGATCGCGCAATCGGTATTCGGTAACTCGCGAGTCCAGACG